>JALIZH010029753.1:0-33890 GCA_030522465.1 Rhipicephalus appendiculatus | reverse complement strand
CTAACAACCAATATAGTTGTTAGTCAGCGCCGTTGTTTCTGTCCTTTCTTCATCCCGTTTTCTTAGCACTGTTTTCTACTGGAATTCGGTGGGCGCTACTGAATTACACACATACCAGGAAATAGAAGTCGCCTATGTGCGACAGTATGGTTATACAATGAAATCCTTAAAGTAATGCAGTGGAAAATAAAGAAAACATGACAGTGGAATTATAGTAAAAACAAAAAAATAAAGCGACGTACGTAGGGAAACCACGGAACAACGCAACCTGTAGGATAGTGTACGCAGAGATCATGAAGAACACAAAAAATTTAGTATAAGCAGTGGATGGGGAGCCGGTACATGGACTAGGAGAAAAGATGTTCGGCCACCTGACGGGAAAAAGAAAAATGCCAAACTAAAGCGTAACAACATCGTACGTGCACTTACATAACTTTGTCGCTTCCTTGTCACGGGCAGTTCCGGTCTGACGTACCAGAGAAGCCGCGTTTTTTTTTTCTCTTCTTGCGCGCGGGGTGCGATCGGTTGAGAATTCGCCCTAAAAAATTCCGTTATGAATATCTCGAACTACGTGCAACTTTCGTGATTTCCAAAAAATATGGGCATGCTATAAATTGGCACGCACTTCAACGTTCTATGATAAACAACTGCGCTCTAGTAAATAATTAAAAAAGTTAATTAACGACCTTGCTTCAATTTATCTCGCCCATGTCATTTTCGTTGCGGCAAATCATTTGCACCTCGACATAGACTACGTGCGCGCAAACGACTCGAGTTAGGCTGCCGTAAAATGTTTATAAAATATCTGCATTGTCTGAGAAAAAAAGAACGTCTCTACACTCGCCAGGAAAAGTGAAGTTTGCCGTTATAAAACCTATATATCTGCTGAAACCCAGCGGTACTACGTCCTAACTTTAACAAGACATATGCTCCACCAATTTTCCAAGCGGTAAACGGCTACATTTCAAAGCACGAGCAGTGGTATGATTATGCGATATGCTATAACGCGCAGCTATTCTTTCGACCTTTTTAGGGGCGAAGCTCCTAAGGGTGTGGGTCTGTCCCTCCTCTGTAGTTGTCGTAGTAGTAGTAGTAGGTAGGTAGGTAGGTAGGTAGATAGCCACGTATAGTGGAATGTACCCACTCCACGTGATAAAGATGACAATGACACAGTATAGTGGAACGTACCCACTACACGTGATAACGATGAAGTATAAACGCGTTCCAGTATAGTGGAATGTACCCACTACACGTGATAAAGATGACGATGACGCCTGATGACCATGAAGATAAAACTCTTGGCCGATCCCCCTGAGTGGGTAGGTGCCAATCATACAAGGAGCATCATCATCATCATCGTAAGCGCGTTCCAGACCACACATTCTCTTTCTGCCATGGATGAAAACGATCGAGCTTCGCCCACTCATCATCATTCACTTCGTGGATATGGCGTGATTTTTTGGAACATCCGGTGTATTGCGATGTACATTTCTGCTCATAACAAACTTCCACGATTTACTAAGAAACCTAGCACTCTCATTAATGAGCATCATCCATCATACTATTTAGATGGCGCAGAATGGTATTTCGAATCACTTTTGGGTCCGTGCGCTCTCTGTGTGAAATTCCGGTTATATATGTGGCTAGGGTAGCATTATCGACGGCAGACAGCGGCGTAGAGCTAGCTGTGACGTGGGAGCATGTGGCTGATTTGATATTTGTATGGGCAGGCGTTGTGCCCCTCTAATTAGCAGTTCTCAGCCTTCCCTCTCCCTCTTTCCTCTGTGTCCTTGTGTATTTATGTATGCAAATCAAATAAATAAATATATAAATAAATAACAACTTGCGCTTGCCCAAGCAAATGTTGTCTGTGCTGAATGCATTTAGACCCTTCCTGAAAATACTTCTTTGTACTTCACTCCCACAGGTTAAATAGAAAGGCGCCGTCCTTTTTTATATTTCGTGTTATTCCCTTGTTCATGCAGCGCAGGATTACGTCAAACACTTCGAAATGCCTCTATAACTAGAGATGTCCATAATTGTTAGCTTGGTTGGTTGGATCTTTGTTTGTCTGTGCGTTTGCTGCGCGATCATGGACATAGCATAGGAGAAGAAGGAAGCGCCAAGAAAAAAAAACAGAAAGACTGGCCGTCATGTGCATGCAAAAAACAATAGACGGGCGAAATATAATAAAAAACGCCAGGCCTGCGCAGACCAGGCAGCACAGTAACAGGGAAAGCTCGAAGAGCGGCCATTATAGAGCCCTTTGTAAACTCTCTTGGGGCAACTCGTACAAGCACACTAGCAAATTACTCAATACGTGATAAAATACATTTTGCGAAGTAGGGACGTTCACAATAAACCATTATTCACCATTCTTCGGAGAAGCGAAATACCCGTTAGGCGTCCTTAAGGCATTATGTGCACTTTGCTGATGTTGTAGCTGACGGCGATGAAGAGTTATGGCGGAGCCATTTGTAATTGTTGATGACCATCCACTCGTTGCGCGATTCGCTTTATGTGACGCCTGTTGTTTCTTTACTCTTCTACCACGGTATATTACATATGTCAACCTTATGCTTCGTCCCACATGACGTCTATATAGGGTAGTTTTACGAAGGAATTTCAAGCCCCGGTGACTGCCACGCTGAGATCATGGCTTAAAGTCGCACTCGAACTCTGTTTTTCTTTTTTCTTTTTTTTGTCACTGTGAAAGGCTAGAAAGGCCGCTTCTCCAGCTTTCACTGTGACAATGCTGCGTGTACCGCGCAGGCCCGTCGTATTTTTTTTTCTTTTATTTTAGATGTGAAGCATCTTATGGCGAAGCTTATTCCGGTGGTGGTGGTGGTGTGCGGCGTGACCACCCTTACTGCGCATGCGCAAACTCTTTCAAAAAAAAAAAAGAACCTCCTCTCCCCCTCTCTCTCCTCTAGGCATCCCTCCCCGCGGCAACCACACCCTCACTGCGCATGCGCCTCCCTTCCTCTCTCCCCCTCCTACGTTCCCCCCCTCTCTCCTCTAGGCATCCCTGCCCGCGGCGTCCACACTCCCACTGTGCATGCGCGTCCCCATCTTTCCTCTCCTACGCTACCCACTCTCTCCTTTAGGCATCCCTGCCCGCGGAGTCCACACTCCCACTGCGCATGCGCGTCCCCCTCTCTCTCTCCTCTCCTACGCTCCCCCACTCGCCTCGCGACGCCGACTCAGGCAGCGTCTGCTAGCGAGTTTCTTGGTTGAAAAATCCGACTGCTCGCGCTGCACAACCGTTCACTGGCCACCCCGTATATATGGCACTGGATCTTAACCTGCAAGGTGGTGCCGGTGGGAGATTTCTCCTGTGCGTTGTTGAACAATAAAAATTCGCAGCGTGCGCGTTAACTAAAAGCGGACTGCGGGTCTCTGTGTCCAGTCGGAGTCTTCTTTCTCTCATTGCCCATTAACAGGGATTGGCATGTTCAAGTAGGAAACACCGCTTCATCACTGCGTGCTTTGCGCCTCCCCAGTTTTCTCTCCTGCGCAACGCTGCGATGAGCGCCAGCGTCAACGCCGCCGCCAGTGTAAGCGTTAGCGCCCGCTGCTTCGCATCTACGCATGGTTCCCTTTAGCGGGAGATGGTGTAATTTTTTAAATGCGAATGCATTTCTTAGTCGGGCTATGTCAGGCGGCGTTGTCCGGCGTTGTCCGCGGAGGAGGAGGAGGATAGCTTGAGGAGGTGTCCGCGCGCCGGCAGGTGTTATATCTCCGCTCTCACTCCCTCTCCCATAGCAACAGCTGCGGGTGCGCGCGCTTATCCTCGCCCCTAGCAACCGGAGCATGTGGTGCGAGAGAGTGTAGGAGAGGGTAGGTGCAGTGCTTCGCCGCTCCTTCTCTCGCCGTTCGCTCTCTCTCCTCCCTGCGCCCCACTCTCCCGTCCGCTCGCGCCTCACTCTCGACCGTTCGCTGGCTGAGCGCCTCTCAAGGCGATGGCAGAAGTCGGTGTCGGCGCAAGAAATGCATTCCCATTTCCTCACGATTTCCCTTCGGGGAGGTGGGGGCATTTTTTTTGTTTTGTTCTGATCAATATGCATAATGTATTGAAAGGCAAATTGCTATGCAGCTAAGGATTGAACTAATATTTCATGAAAGAGGCACAGACAAAGTTCTTTGTGACATGAAGTGAGAGAAGGTATATGAAGGTTGTTATTCATAGCGGTTGTCGCTGCAGTTCTGTTATGAATGCGCAACAAAAGCTCGAAAGAATATAGTGGGTTAGGTTTTTCAGGGATATATTGAAGAATATTCTGAATTATGTTTAAGGTCGTCCCAAAGATATGCAGGACAATCCTCTTTCTGACGCGTCAAATTTTTATAGAGCCTCAAGTTCAACGAAGCAGTGGATTGTGAAAAATTGCGATGACGAAAATTTTATGTCTTGCTGGCATAGTTAACAGCGTGTGAGCAACGGTGGCCCAACCGTTTTAGGTTACCGCAGACACACACCTCGAGGTGACAAGTATTATAAGTATGAATAGCTAATGGCCGCTTCTAGTCGGCTGTCAAGACAGTCTATGGGTAGCATTTAATTATATCGTGACCATAGGTCGGCAAAACTTGTGGAGCTCACTCAGCCTCACTCATGAAATATATTTTGCGCTTAGGGCTCACTCGGACTCAGACTCTGCAAAATTTTCCTGAGCCGGACTCATTCGGGCTCACACTCACGAAAGTTTTCGTCAACCGGACTCACTCGGACTCAAACTCACCAAAATATTACTCACCAAGACTCACTCAGACTCACGGCTCGATCTGAGTCTGGGTGAGTCCGAGTGAGTCGACTCATGAGTCGGAGTGAGTCGACTCATGAGTCCATTAGCCTAGAATTAGCATTTGTCGACCATGGTGTCAATCCTCTTTAACACTAACATCTTACGTAATCGGTGCTGTTCTTGGTGCCTTTTGACATAGTACCTTAGAATACGAGCTATGAGTGCTCGCCAACCAGTAAGGTCATTTTTCTTGAAAGGGATGACAACATCAGATTTATTTATCGATAAATTCCCTCTAAGAGTTGGCGGGGGGGGGGAGGGGGGGAAGGTCAAGGTACCCCCCTACGTAATTCACGCCTCTGATCACTAAATGTGGAAATGGTGTATGAACCACACTGCTTTGAAATACGTGTGAGTAGACCTGAGTATAAATGTGAGTCCAGGTATGGCTCACAGTAATGCTGAAGATGAGTAGATAGAACCATAGGTCGGCAAAAAAAGTGGAACTCACTCAGACTCACTCAAGAAATATATCTAGCGCTATGGACTCACTCGGACTCATACTCACCAAAATTTTCCTCAGACAAACTCACTCCGACTCACACTCACGAAAATTTTCTTCCACCGGACTCACTCGGACTCAAACTCACCAAATTATTACTCACCCGGACTCACTCAGACTCACGGCTCGATCTGAGTCTGAGTGAGTCCGAGTGAGTCGACTCATGAGTGAGTTCGCCGACCTATGACCGTGACGCATGCACTATTTTATTCTTTTTAATGTTTATCTTATTACGCCGCGTACAAAATGCATCAAGTTCATTTTGAAGAATATGTATGTGCTAAGAGATATTACTGTGCAGTAGATTATAATATTCAGCAAAATATCAATATGTGACGTAGAATCATCATTATTCTTAGCCTATTTTATTCAAATGCAGGGCGAAGGCGTCTCGCGAAGTTCTCCAGTACGTCCTATTTTGTATGCAGAGCTTACATTTTTACCTCCGAACTTGATAATATCGTCCCCACCATGTAAGACGCTTGCATATTCGGCTGCGCTTCCCATACTATGCTATATAATCCAGTGCTCTAACTGAGCCCCGGTTATCTCTCCACCGAAAGCGAAGGTCGGTAAATCGATAAGGTCCAGCAATAAAGCGGAGGCCAGGGCGACCAACTACAGAGCCTTGCGGTTCACGAAAGCTAATACGACCTACCTCGCTACCAGAAAGCACTACAGTAATTTTTTCAAGAAAACTAACGCAATCTTCAGTAGCAAGTACAGGCCAGGAAAGAAGGAGAACCAATAGATGGAATGCAGGGAGGTTAGCCAGTTCCTAAGGCGCTTCTGTGCGGCTGGGGGATTGGCGCGGCTTTCACGTATGTTACACGAGTGTAAGGAACTTCAGTCTTGCTTCTTATATGTAAATATCAGTCCAAAAGCTATCTGATAAACTCTCGTAGCCGCATCGGTTGTGGATAATGGTGTAGATATGCAGTGGCAAGCATGATGAGCTGATTGTTCGTTACCAATCGCCGTAATGCCTCAGTGTCCACTGATACGCATGGTGTATGTTTTATCAATCGTGTGGTTATGAACAAGTCTTATGGCAGCGACTATTTTCTCATAAGCTACGTGATGAAATGGCAACACTGGTCATAGCTGCTGGAGAGCCGTACAAAGTGAACTTGTGACGGTTGTAGCGTACGCATTTGGGCTGGTTGGTTCATGTTTACAGAAGTGAAAAAACAGCGCTAAAATGACGGGACATGAAAGGACACAGGACAGGGCGCTGACTAGCAACCAAATATGTTTATTTCGTCAGTCAGGTACGCTTACTCGCTAAAACATTCCTACCTTCCGCCAGAAGTTGCCCTTCTTTTTGGGGCACTGATGCCTTCAGAAGGACACGCCAAAAGAATGTGCCGAATTTTGAGGTCAGAAGCATGCCGACAAGTACGCTTCTACACTGACTGCCTGCAGTTTGTGAACCGCAATGAATTGCCTTACCCCAGCGCCCAGAAGAAGTTCATTCAAGATCTGCGACTGGCGTCCCCAGACTGCCGACTTCCTATGGGGCAACGTAGTCGTTCGGCTGCCCAGGAGCAAGCATCGGAATTCTGTGCAAGGTCAAGAGGTCCAGGTGCTCGGAGATGCCTCAATCCCGAATAACGTAGCTGATCTTCTGAAGCTCGGTCCAAAGTATTGTGAGCACCCTGATCTAGATAAGACGGAGCTACTCAGCTTGGTGAGAACAGCTGCTGGCAGAACTAGTGCGGATGAATCCGACAGGTGCGTCAGAGAAGGCGTGGACTGCCTACCTCAGCGGTTAAAAAAAGGCAACAGTGCTAGGCTTCGCACAGCGGTTACCGCTCTTCGAGAAGCAGGGCTGAAGCTGCTCCTCTCCGACAAAGAAGGAGGATTCGTAGTGTTGCCTCGAAGTCTCTACAAAGAAAAAGCAGACGCGGCCATTCTTGAGAACTTCAATGAAGTAAAAGGAGTGGTTCCCGCCAAGGTAAGGACGAGGGCTGTTCAGCTATGTGAAAACGCCGGACTTGCAAAACTGGCTTCCTACGTAAAGGCCTGCAAGGAGACCAGCCTTTCGGCTTTCTTCAGTGCCAAGACCCACAAGGAATTGTGCCCGTTCCGGACAATTGTTTCCGAGCGAGGAACCTGGCAACGTGAGTTGGGAGTGTTTCTGCAAAGGTTCCTGTGCCTTCTTGACGTCGACGACCCCTACCTCATAAGGGCGCCAGCTACTGTTTCCACCTTTCTCCAGGACGAGTGTCCAGAGGGTGTGCGCGCTTTTTCCATAGATATCAAGGACTTATATTATTCGCTGCCTCAGGAAGACTTGTGTACAGAAACAGGCTTTTGCATTGACAGATACGGGGCTCTTAAGTTTCAAAACGCATGTGGAATCACTGTCGATCGGTTTTTAGCGCTTTTAAAGTTTTACATGCAATCGACCTTCATCTGCTTGGATGATAAGCTTTTTATACAGCGTAAAGGAGTATGCATAGGGTCTTGCATCGCCCCTGTTTTGAGTGACCTTTTATTAGCGAGCTATGACCGCAATCTTGAAAGCAAGCTAGATCAGACGAGCACGGTGAAGGTGATGCGATACGTGGATGATTTTTTAATTTTTTACCGCACTAACGCGCCTGACGCGCAGCCTGCTGCTTCTAAAATATTTGACGTGTTCCTCGCGGAATTAAGTTTCTTTAAATTGACGACTGAGCATCCTTCAGACAATAAACTACGCTTTTTAGACTTAGAACTGTCGTTCTCAAACAGCCACGTGTGTTGGGGTTACGCACCCAGGTCAAAAATAGTAAAACGCGGCATTGCAAGAGCTTGCATGAAGGCGGCGCTCTACAGGTCTTGTGACCACCAAGTAGAGAAATGTTTCTTTTTGCAAGTTGAACGCCTGAAGCTTGCAGGTTTTCCGGCAACGCTTTTAACTAGTATTGCTGAAAGCCTGGTAGCAGACTGTAAGGACAAGCGCTCGGCCGCTGTGCAGTCAGAGACAGACCGGCAGAAAAGGGTAGCAGTTATCCCCTATGTGCACAAGGTAGCGCACAATCTAAAAAAAGTTGTCGCCAGGGCAGGTGTTAAGCTGCTATTTTCTGCCCAAAACAAGCTCGGTAGCCTGTGCCAGCAAGTCAATCGTGAGGCACAGAACAAAAAAGGATGTACTAAGAAGCACAGGCAGAAGTTTGTGGAATGTCGTCAGGGCGTCGTCTACAAGATTCCTCTTTCCTGCGGACGGTGTTATGTAGGGCAAACGGGCCGTTGTGCTAATGACCGCATGCGCGAGCATTCAAACAAGGTTAAAAAAACGCGCCACAGATAGTCAGCTTTCTCTTCACTGTAACAACTGCGGTTGCCACCCATCTTTTAAAGATACCATATTCTTGTCAAGTTACCATGGTGAACGTGCACGTCTCATTTCAGAAGCTTTTCATATTCATAATAGTGGCGAGGCATGTGTTAGCCTCCCTTCCATTTCCCTCCTTCCGAAGGAGGTAGAATATCTGTCAAAGTGATCATTTGATTGCCTCTGCGCAGGCTCAAAAATCATTTGTTTGTGTCATCGTGATAGTGGTGTGGTATATATGTATGCTGACTGACGAAATAAACATATTTGGTTGCTAGTCAGCGCCCTGTCCTGTGTCCTTTCATGTCCCGTCATTTTAGCGCTGTCTTTTCACTTTTGTGACGGTTGTTTTTTATTTATCCGCAGTAGGGCAGAACGGAGGGCGGCAAACAGTGCAGCCATCGACACCAAATGCGCTATGTTCTCAATCTAGCGGGCACAATCTGCTGCTTATAGGAGCAACTGTTCAGTTTCTTCTGCAAACCATCCATTTAGACGTAAGGGTCATTTGCGTAGGGACAGGGGGGCGGGGGGAAGGAGAGTTGGTGGCTTCAAACACCCCCCAATATTTGTTAATCTTTTATGCGTAATATTCCAAGCACACATACAAACTCATCCACCAACACAAATAAAAGATGGTCAGCCTGTATTTATCATGCAGGAACAGTAGCGTGGCTTGATTCAGAGCTTATTAAGGTAGAGAAGTACGGACATCTGGGCGAATTTGTAATTCTTCTTAGAACGGTGGTGCGCAAAAGATTGATAGCACGGAGAAAAGAACACGAAACACGGCGCAAACTATCAACTAGGAATTTATTTGAAACAACAACAGCTCATGGTTTTTTAACACGTGTTCTTCTAACCGCACGTCTATATGTTTGCTGTTTCCAAATAAATTCCGAGTTGATAGTTTCCGCCATGTTTCGTGTTCATTTCTCCGTGTTATTGTTCATTTGCGCACCACCGTGCTTAATATGCAAGCTGTGTTATGTTTTTTGTCCCAAGAATGGCAAGGGGGGGCTTCGAGGGGACTTAGTTACCAGAAATGTGTACCCGCCATGGTTGTCTAGCGGCTACGGTGCTCGACTGCTGACCCGAAGCTCGCGGCATCGAATCCCGGTCACGGCTGTCGCATTGCGATGGAGGTGGAAGGCTAGAGGCCCCTGCACCTTATAGAACCCCAGTGCGGTCGAAACTGCCGGGGACCCACGCATCACGGTTTTAAGACAGACTCCAACAAATATAAACAGCGAAGTTCTAATGCTCGTTTTGCTACATGCTTTTTGAGAGAGCGACGGTAGAGTTGCGTGGTGATCGAGTACCAGCAATACCCCTGAGCTCTGCATGTGGACAAGAAGCAGGCAATGTGCCATAGTAGAGGGGCAGAGTCCGGGCGTTATGTGTAGGGGTGTTCGAATATTCGAAAATTTCGAATAAAGAATCGAATAGCGTTCTGTTCGATTCGGTACTCGAATCGAGTAGTGCATGTTCGAAACACCGAATATTTCTCGAATATTTTTCGAATAATCAGGAACGACGAAAAATGCTCAGAGGAACGAAACTGGAACAGCGAAGGGGGTAACTTTTTTATTGTTTTCATCATCGAATTACCCAGATGCATGCAGCTCGTCTACTTACGGGACTGTCGACGCCATATTGATCGCGGTATGAAGGCGTTTTGCTTAAAAAGCCAGTATCGCCGAAACGACAGCGTCATCAATCCGCTATTTTCACTTTGACAATCATGATGATGTTAACTTGTAAAAATTGCTTAAGAATTACGTTCAGCTATTGAAACCGACAGACAATTAGGCCAAAGAAAGCATAGCGGAAGTTATGTGCGCTTTCTTAACTGTATTGTAATGATTGTCACTTAAATTGAAAGGAGTAAAAGTGGACGAAAAATCACCCTTTCTGTCGGTGGGAACCAAACCCACAACCTTCCAATTACGTGTCCGATGCTCTGCCATTTGAGCTACAACGCAGGGTGCTCCCCCGTCAACTTTTTTGGGGATATTTATCTGTGCTTAATACTTTATGTATCACTTTTACTTAAAAGCTGATGGCAGATTACCACCTTGAATACTGCAGTCACTGCTGTATTTCAGCCTGAAGTTAAACCATATTTCTAAGGCTGTAGTTGAGGCTGTATGCGAGCTTGCCGCAGTTTAAATATTTTTGGTAGAAACAAGACGTCGACGTCCCATCGTGGGAGACCTGAGCCGGGGCGCCTAAAACTATACAGGACAATGCAGTACACTTACAAGCAACCATTTTTTTTTCGGATTCAAAGTAGTCGGAACGTTCCGTTGTTAAAGCTTGTGAACGTTTCTTTCAAATAAAATGTTGTGGAATTCTTAGGCTGTTTTGAAAATTGTTGCCTTACCAGTCGAGCGCTGCTTTGAAAATGGTTGCCCTACTATACGAAAACTATTGGAAAACTATTCGCACAGTATTCGATTTGTATTCGTATTCGAATAGGTGTCACCACTGTTCGATTCGTATTCGATTTGATTCCAAACTTCACTATTCGCACACACCTTCTAATGTGCACTCTTAAAAAATATCAACGAAGACATACGTTGTTAGGTTAACACGCGTGAAGAGCACAATCGCGCTGAATATTGCCGAAGATGAACACCTCTCAATGCCGAGGTGTGGTGTACTCCAACAGCCAGACAAATTGAGCCGACTAGAAAACAACGTACGTTATTCTACGGCTCCTTCCCTCCACTAGCCGGCTGTAACCCATAAACTCCATTCAGAGTACCCACCATATTTCCAGAAAATGTCTCAGCTGTCGAAGACATACAGTCGCGCAGATCATTCTAGAGTGACAAAAACCCTGCAATTCTTGGCTTTTTCTTTTTGGGCTAGAAACTTCTCAGGCAATGAAGGCGTTCAGCAGCTTCCTCCAGTAGTAGGCTAGGTTGCTAGCCACGTAGCAACGTACTTGAATCAGTCTCGTGTGATCATTGGCCTCAGCGTTCGTTTCTTAGCGTCCTTGTCCACCGTGCGTGCTGTGATTTCTGCTTTAATATTCAACAAGGCGCCCAACTTTGAGTTCTACTGCTATCGCGTTTCCTCAAAATTTGCCATGTCGTCGCGCATATATTCATCCCGTAGTGAACGATACAGTGCTCTGTTAAGACGTGATTGCAACTGATCATGCCGAACTGCCGTGGCGTCCTCTGCAATCCGCATCGCACCGACATCAACATCAATTTCGTTCATTTCAGCAATGTGCTTGTTTAGCTCTTTATGTTCCTTTCAACGTTCTTTGGACTGTGAAGAACAGAGACGGGAGACAACACCCGTTCGTCGGGCAAGCTGTTCTATTCTCTATCGCCGTCTTCCTCCCCCCTCGGTCACCTCCCAGTTCCTCGCGCAAGCAGCCGAGCCGCATTCCCGTTCTTGTCTTTCACACTCGGCCACGCTGCGGACCTGGCAAACAAAGAGAAACAACAGTTCAGTCCAAACCACGCACTCGTTTCTTAAAGCGTGACACGTGCACTGCGAAGTTGTTCCTTTTCCGCCGGTCGAGTTCAAAGCTTGGATCTGAGGTGCTAACGCGCCATGTATTCTGTCCTAGGCGTTTGGTGATTGTGAAGGGCCCCTCGAACTTCGCGAGTAGCTTCTTGCCCGAGCATTTGCCGCCCCTTTGCACCCACACCTCATCTCCAATGTTGTACTCCGGGGCAGGTCGCCGGCGGCGGTCATAATAGCGCTTCTGTTTCTCTTGTGCTTGTGTGGCTCTTTTCCTCGCCGCAGCTCTGATCTTCTGGCAGGCGTCTGTACGGCTGTCATAGCGTGTGACGCTAACAGGAGCGTCTAGGCTGAGCACCGCTTTCAGCTGGGGCAGCTTTCCGTATACGATTTCGTACGGTGTCACACCAGTAGACGTCTGCAGCGCCGTGTTAACTGCATAGCCAGCAGATCGAAGGTGTATGTCCCAGTCAGCCTCTCCTTTCTTGTCTACTTTGGTATATGGAGCGAGTCTTGTCTGAATACTTTGATTAGTGCGCTCAGTAAGGCCGTTTGCCTGGGGATGCAACGCGGATGCGTAATGGTGCTCTACACCCGCCTTGGAAAGGTACGCTCGTAGTTCCCGGCTGCGAAATGTTGTTGCACGGTCGGATATCAGTTTCTTTGGCAAGCCATGCCTCCATTCAAATCTGCGCTTCAGGAAACTGACTAGATGAACTGAAGCAAGCGATGGCACGGCTGCCATTTCCACGTATTTGGACTGATAGTCCGCAGCTGCAATGATATAGCGGTTTCCAGCAGTGGTGGTGGGTAGTGGCCCTATGTAGTCGATGCCCACCGTATGAAAGATCTGATCGGGTATCTGAATAGGTGTTAACAGTCCAGGCTGACAGCCAGGCAGACGCTTAAACTGTTGACACGTTTGGCAACTGGCGACGTAAGAGCGCACATTGCTTTGCATTTTCGGCCACCAGAAGCGTTCTTGTAGCTTTCGAAGCTTGGCTCGTTGTTCCGATGTGCCCTCCTTCGGGATCATCATGAATGGCCCGTAGTATTTCGGTACGGAAACGTTTCGGTACGGCCAGGAGGTAGCGTTCTTCCGACACGTCCTGGTGTCACTGCCGACGGCACAGTACATTATTGCGTATTGCAAACAACGGATTTGTTTCCGTACCCGTCACAGATGCAATGATTGGCGCCAAGTCCTCGTCCTCCTCTTGGGCTTTGCGCATCTCTACTTGGGCAAAATAGATGTGATTTTGCTTGTTTCCTTCAACGCGCATGAGCGGGTTGCGTGACAAGGCATCAGGCGATGTTATTCAAGACCCCAGCGCGATGACGCCCGTCAAAGTCATACTCTTGTAGCGTGATAATCCACCGAGCAAACTTATGCTTGAGCTGTTGCTTGGAAAACATCCAAGTCAAAGCAGCATTATCAGTTACCACGGTGAACCTGCGGCCGAACAGATAATGGCGGAATTTGTCGTCCACACTCCACACCACAGCCAGACATTCCAGCTCATTGGAGTAACAGTGGCGCTCGGAATCGGAGCGTTTCCGGCTAGCATAAGCGACGACATGCTCGACGCCGTCTGGATCACGCTGGACTAGCACTGCCCCTAGACCGACTTGGCTAGCGTCGGTGTGCACTTCAGTGGTCCATTCATCATTGAAGTGACTCAATACTGGTACAGGCAGTGAGCTTTTGATTTTATCGTCCAAAAATCATTTTCTTGCGCGGCGCCCCATTCAAATTGGCCGTCCTTTTTTCAGGAGGTCGCTCAGGGGAGCCGCAATCGAAGCGAAGTGGGGAATAAACCTCCGCAAGTATGACGTCCATGCCCATAAACGACTGCACTTGCTTCAAGCTGGCTGGTGTGGGATATTCCGACACTGCTGCGATGCGCTCCGGGAGTGGCTGTATACCGTCGGGGGGAAATATTATGTCCAAGGTACGCCTTGGACATATCTTAAACCGACCGAACTGGCACTTCTCTCGGTTTAAGCGGAACCCCGCCTCGTACAGCCTGTGAAGTACTTCGTTTAAATTGTGCAGGTGTTCGTGCTCTGTGGCTGCCAACGACGAGGATATCATCTAAATAGACCACGCAGGCTCGGTTCTTCAGTGAGCCTAGTACGGAATTCATCGCACGCTGAAATGTGCTAGGGGCCGTTCTGAGCCCAAACGGCATGCGATTGAATTCATATAGGCCTGACGGAGTGCGAAAGGCGGTCTTGCACTTATCCTCTTCCGCGACGCTAATCTGCCTGTACCCTGCGCGTAAGTCGAGTGTCGAGAAGAATCTGCAGTTGGCGAACTGTATCAATGGCGTCGTCGATGCGGGGCAATGGGTACGAGTCGGGCGTCGTACACTTGTTGAGCTGCCTGTAATCTACGCAGAACCGCATCGACCCGTTTTTCTTTCGCACGGAGCACGACAGGCGCTGCCCACGGACTCGACCTAGGCCTAATTATGCCCTGCGGAGAGCATCTCGCGTACTTGGTCTGCGATAATGGCGCGCTCCCTCTCAGCGTATCTTCTCAACGGTACGCATGTCGGAGAGTGGTCCCCCGTTGGTATTCGATGCAATAGCATCTTAGTACCCGGGAGATCTGCTGTGGTGTCGGCGAATATTGCTTTATGCCGATCCAGTATATAACTTAAGGTAAGCGGACTAGGTGGCTCACCTCTCGGCGTTGGCAGGGGCGTCGCCGTAGCCTCGGCTGACGGAAGGCCGGAGCTCTATATGGCCGCGATCGATCGTGATCTGGATGTCGTTCCGACAGTAGGAACTATGTGCCCAGAATCATGTCGGCAGGTAGGTCCTCGGAGGACAGGGATTGCTGGGAGAAACTTTGTCCCTTCTGTCGTCCGAACATAGACGTCGAGCATGCCGACTGGAATCACGCTGCCTCCCAGTCCGCGGAGTGGAGGTTGCGTCCACGGGGAAATGGCGTCGGGAGCGTGACGTCGGTGCAGTGCCGTTCGTTCAGCGCGGGTATCAACAAGCGCTGACAAGTCGCCGATCCCTTCGACATGCACAGGTAACAGTGGAGTTTGAAAGGCTTGGTACTGAATCCGGGATTGGGACGATTGGTGGCACTCCTTGGCGTTGTGCCCAATACGTCCGCACGAAAAACAACCCCGTCGCGCGGAGGTAGGCGGGAACTGCTTGGCCTGCCGCGGCATGCCGAAAGTGAGACGGCGTCCGAGTACTCTGCTGCAGTTCCGCGGCCTTGTGAGCGAAGACGGTGGGTGAGATCTCCGACAACTGAGAGGACAGGATGGCCGCATTAGTGGCGTCCGACATTCCGTCGACCACGTACTAGCGCGCAGCTGGAGACTGCCACGTGATGCCACAGTCGTTGAGGAGCTGGAGTTTATCATAGATGTAGTTTGTGACATCTTCAGTGGGACCCTGCTGGCCGCGATCGCATCCGCATGAACTGGTCGTCATACGTGGACGAGAGCGGGCGGAAGGCACTCACTAGGGCGGCACTCCATGCGGTCCAAGTGTTGTGGTTGTAGCCGTCGTAACGATGCCATGCTTTGGCCGCATCGCAGAGTCGGCTCTCGGCGATCGACATTTTGAAGTCGTCAGGCCAAGAATGGGGACGGGCTAATGCATCGATGGTTTGCAGCCAGAGCGTTGGGTTGTCTTGAAATCCCCGAAATTCGGGAAGTTCAGTAAGCGATGGCGGAGGCAGTGCTGTACGTGCCAAGGCTCTTGTCATGCATGCATCGGTGTCTTCGAAGGACTTCATTATGGTAGAGATTGCCTGCGTGAACACGGTGAAGTCGCTGCAGGCAGCATTTGAAGTAGGCCTGGTGACCTCTGGCGTCGATGTGGGCGTCGCTTGGGCTGCAGTATGCGAAACAAAGTCCAAGAGAGCATGAACAGCGTCTCTTGGGACGGAGGTAGCGTCCATCTCTAAGGCAGTGGAGTCGAAGACCTGAGCTGTGGGGACGCCTGCAGACGAGTCAGTCGGTACAGGGGCGGGGTTGGGGTCTGAGCCCGAAGCCGCTGT
Organism: Rhipicephalus appendiculatus; assembly: GCA_030522465.1. Classification (NCBI taxonomy): domain Eukaryota; kingdom Metazoa; phylum Arthropoda; class Arachnida; order Ixodida; family Ixodidae; genus Rhipicephalus; species Rhipicephalus appendiculatus. The sequence continues at coordinate 17,745 of JALIZH010029753.1, read as the reverse complement.
AGTGGAAGCAGCGGAACGCGAAACTGTGCGTCCGCTCCGGAGCACTTTGTGCGGCTGCAGGTCGTCAAGTAGAGGTCGGTCGGTAGGCTGCGCCATTGTGAAGAACAGAGACGGAGACAACACCCGTTCGTCGGGCAAGCTGTTCTATTCTCTATCGCCGTCTTCCTCCCCCTCGGTCACCTCCCAATTCTTCGCACAAGCAGCCGAGCCGCATTCCCGTTCTTGTGTTTCACAGGACCTGCATTCGTTGCTTTTATGTTAGTGACCACCTCGGGAGGACGTTTTGCGGAATAATGAACACAGCGGCCCATGACCATCATTCGATAAAACTTCGAAAGTATTATCCATTGTCTCGACTGCGTCCGCTGTCAAACACTCGATGGCCGGCAAAACATTTAGGTTTGCGTAAAATCTAGAATTCATTTCCAAGTCTTTCAAGCGTATTAACAAAGCCAGCTTTAAAACAAAGTCGTGTACGTTAGCGCAACACATATGCTGGCAGGGACCACAACAAGCGGCAGCAGCGGTTAGCCGCCTTCCTAGCCTATCAGAAACAATGTTTACATGCCATCGGCCCGTAAAAGAGCGGAACGTCAATTGTTTTCTTGAGACTACTCGTGGGTTCACTGTACCGGAAAGGCTGCGAGCAAAAGTTTGAGTGATTGTGGACGGTAAATAATCACCTCTTGCGACGCTGCTGACTTGTTGAGAACCAATTGTAAATATTTGAGCTCCAATGACTATAAATTTATTCGGCGAGTTATTTCTATTATGAAGATTAATTAAATTTAAAATAATTCTATCTTTGCCTTTAATATTGACAATTTTCCTAAGAAAAGCGGCTGTTAGAGGAACGGCTGGTCGGCGGTGCTTGACAACATGAACGCGCTGCAGAGTTAACCTCACTGGGCTTCCGGAACAGGAGCACGGTAGCCCGCATGAAAATAGCGAAATAATGTTTTCCGATGTGTACTTGATTGCGGCGCGAAATGTGATTTGTGCAAAGGGGAGGCAAAAAAAAATACAGTGGAGCGCTAGCTCCAAACTGTTTAACGACGGCCTCAGGAACATAGAGGGGAAAAAACACAATTTCCGCACATGCGCGGAGGCCCAAGCTATGACGGTGATGGGCACGATAACACGTTCTGAAGGAAGCGCATCGTTTTTGATGGAGGCGAAAATGCTTCAGACCCGTTTCGTTGGATGTATATAGGTGCGCGATAAAGAACCCCAATAGGTCGAAATTTGAAGAGCCCTCTACTAAAGGCGTCCCTCATAATCATATGGTAGTTTTAGGGTGTTAAACATCAACAATTATTATATTATGAAAGGAAGCACATTAATGCAAAATATAGATTGATGTGTCGCTAACACAATCTGATTCTTCATTTTTCATATGGAAAGCTTCCGCCGGCACTCGCTATGTTCTATTCTCAGTCCCCTTTTCACGAGCTCTATTTTATTCCACAATCGAGTATGCCTAGGAAATTTAAGCACCCATTTGCCCAAAAAGTTCTTTTCGAAGACAAGAGAACATTAGCGAGGTCGAGTAAAAAAAAAACAAAAAAAAAAAAAGGCTTCCCAACGTTCTTAGAGGTTCCGCTATTTAAAGCCATTTTCTTCGTTGGCTAGATTGAATTCCAGTGTTTCAGCAGCTACGCAAAGGGCAATATTTTAAAGCATTTGTAATGAGTTCAGTTAGGGTTAGTTGGTTCCTATTCAGAATTGGCGTTGAAACGAGGCGACTAAAAAAAAGCGCGCACTAAGGAAACAAATTACCACATAACCCCGTGTATTTTGTGATAAAAGTTCTTCCCGTGTCCTTGTTTTGGTCGCACTTTGCTAACCTCGCCTCTGAAGTGAATAAACGTTGAAAATGAATAATTTAGTTTGCCGTGATAAAATAAAACTGGTTACTACCTGTCGGTACGATAATGAACCTACCTTTTACTTTATATAATTTTAAAATAAACATTCACTATTCCTCCATTTGGCATTTTCCATTTCTGAAGACAGCACCCAGAGATCTCGCTCACTGTGCAGTTTGTATATATTTTTATTAAGCCGCCGTACATGCCTAATCAAACGCGAAAATTGACCGTCCGCGGCGTTAACACGAGGGATGCAATAATAATAATAATAATAATAATAATAATAATAATAATAATAATAATAATAATAATAATAATAGTAATAATAAGAATCATAATAATAATAATAATAATAATTGATGGGGTTTAACGTCCCAAAACCAGTATATGATTACGAGAGACGCCGTAGCGGAGGGCTCCGGAAATTTCCACCACCTGGGGTTCTTTAACGTGCACGTAAATTTAAGCACACGGGCCTCAAGCGTTTTGCCTCCATCGAAAATGCGGCCGCCGTGGCCGGGATTCGATCCCGCGACCTTCGGGGGGATGCAAAAATCATTACGTGAAGACGTCACCGTATGATGACATGACGATGTCACAGATCGCCAAAATTTGGACGACGCTATCATGTGACATCGTCGTTCGACGTTTGGTCAAAGAGGGCCAAATCGCTGCGGCAGTTCAAAACCAGGTGAAGTGCGGAAAGCTTGCGGTGCCCCCGATCTTGGGGGCAATGCGAAACCGCGTTAGTTGCAGAAATATCTCGGAGGGGTGCGGGGGGAGGATCAGTACATCAACTGGGGAGAGAAAAATTACACCATCTCCCACTAAAGGGAACCATGAGGGGATGCGAAGCAGCATTGGGGGGTGCACACCAAGTTTCCGTTTACGTTCACTCGGCGACCGAACGCCTGCGTAAATGAGAGAAGACGACCGAACGCCTGCGTAAACACCCGCGTAAAGGAGGAGAGTGCGCGACCGCAGCGCGGCGGAGGAGGAGCGCTCTACCCGCTTTATATTCACACTTGAAGGAGAGGAGACTAGAGGAGGAGAGTAGCGCATGCGCCGCGAGAGCAGAAGCGAGAACGCAGGAGAAGCGCAAGCAGGTGGTAGGAGAGAAGTGGAGAGAGTAACGCGCAGCTGTTGGAGAGTTGCGCATGCGTAGTGTGAGTGCGGACGCCGTCGCCGACGCCGCGGGACATAGACCCGGGTGTAATCCGGGCAAGAGATGCTCCGCATCTAAAACAAGAAGGATTTCGCCTTCGAGTCCTTTTAGGCGAGTGCGTAAGTCACTGTGTTAATATGTTATTCCCTGTTGCGTTTTAATACAAAACAAAGATTCTCACAGTGCGTAAAAGGGAACGCATGAAACACCGAGAGGCGAGTTCGAGGTCATTTTACACGAACCTTTGCGAGTATAGCCTGTCTGTCACAGCAGCAGTGGGAGAGAGCGTTGCTTTTTATGCTAAAGCTTACGCGCTTGCGAGCGCTTCTGATGCAACGAAAATTTGGTCTATGCTGCCTACTCGGTGCAAGAACGTCCATTTCGTTTTGAAATTCTAATTATTTCGCTAAGCTTTCAAAGCACTTTCGTCAGCTACAAAAATCTCCATGACCTTCCCCGCTTCCCGATACGTGGCTCACATTGTCTGCTTTTGAAGAAAGATAATTCCTATCGCTTAAGCGCTTAAAACCTTCACTCTCATGTGAGCTATGTGGAACTCTTCCAGCCAGTCTAAAAACGTGCGGACGCTTACTGACTACAATTCGCTTTTCTCTTTTCGGTATGTGAATGCAGTCGTCCTCATTTCAAGTCTTGCTGAAGTTTCGAGTTCGTCTTGATCTTGAGCATGAAATCAGATAAAAGGTAAACCTCCTCCGGCGAATGTTTCCCCACTTCAGTGTTAAAGCTGTTTAAAAGAACTGTGCACCAAAGACTATATTTACTATAAATGTCGCTACCTGTTTAACAGTTTGGCGCTTTCCTACGCTGCTAAAGAAATACTAGCCTTACGTCTTCTTGTCACGCTCCTCAAAGATACATCGTACGGAGATGTAACGAACATAGTTTCTTATAAGCAAGTATACTTACTGGCGCACATCACCCGTTTGATTACATTTCCGGCTTTTTTTTTTAAATTTTGTTTTGTATATGTGCTTGCAAAATATTATCTTTTTTTTTTGTAAGAAGTGTTACGCTTATCTTGCAGCATACGTTGTGCCTTAGCGGTTTGTTCATCTACGATGGCAGCTGTGCTGTTGTCAAAGTTTTTCAGAAATGATGCAGTGATAACCGTGATAACACAGCTTCATTTCCTCTTGCACTGATATGCTCGTATCAGCTTCTTCCGTTCGCTATCTTGAGTCTCTACAAGCAGGTGTCGTCTCCTTAAATAAATGACGTCTTGAAAACCCACATGTAACGCAATGCACAAAAAAAAAGGTAACGTACGCGTACTATCCCGAACCAGAACAAGACACATTCCGGGGGGGGGGGGGGGCACTGTCGTTTAGTGCCGAGCATTCTTCGTTGCTACTTGTTGTACGTGTACTGTTTTGCACGGACCCAACGGTACGAGAACTTCGTCGTAATAAGAGATACCTCAAAGAACGTTCCACGTGCGCTGCATCCATTCCTTAATGAGCCTCTACTGCCATGAATCATTTGTTTTGGAGAATTAAAGAAGCTACATGGGTGGGCTTTTGTTTTAACACTTCTTGCGCACATAATTTATCCGTCCATGCACCTGGTCGCATTTGTCGTTGGCAGCTCATCCGTAGATACTCCGATTTGTCCCAGTTGTTGTTACTGCAACATGGTCGACCAAGCGTTCGCATATGTGCCAAGGTTTCCTCAATAGGGACTACACGTTGTTGTTGCAGCTTTTTTTTTTTTTTTTTCGCGTAATGGGCCTCTTGAAGTGCTCTTCTTTCTCATTAGCCGGTTTTCGTTACTCGGACACGGAACAGTCAGATAAAACCGGCGGCCACCTCGCCACGGGATTCCGCGCATTACAATAACAAGATGCCTTGTTCACTTACAGCCCCAAACGTTGCTTGGCCTTAAAAGGCCATAGATTAGTGATGTGGGCGGTTCCCAGAGGGATCATGCTCTCTCCACCCATTAAGCCTCCCACGTACGCAGCGCTCAATTTCTTGAGCTCTGTTCTAAACACTTCAACACCCTGTATATGCCCTCAATTTATACGTACCTCTTTGTTGTGAACACTACATATTATGTTCGTATAAGGAGAACGGCACGTGCGACATCATTCTTGACAGTTGCCGGCAGCAGATATAACCCATTTGTCATCTTGACATTTAGGAGAGGCAAAGGAGAGCTGTTACTTCTGATCAAAATTTTACGAAACACAATTTGCTGCACTTCCGTTTTTTTTTATTATTAACGTGTGCCTCAGCGTCCTAAGGAACGCTGCTTTAGCTTGTTATTCTTCCTACATCGACAGCTCCTGCAAGGATAACGACAGGACACTGCTACTTACGCGAACGCACTGTATTTCCTTCGATGACATTGGTATATATAGAAACTGAAGGTCGACTTAGGAAATGGGCTATTACAAGCCGACTGTCGCACGCTGCTTAGTCAGCCATCTCTTTGGTCATCAAAGATAGTGCTAATCTGCCTCTCGAGGAAAGCTTTTCATTAAAAAAAAATCATAGATTTTTGAGCATGTGAGGGAAATTAAAATTTTCCCAATCGTTACCACAACATGTCGGAGAAAGAAAATGACAAGAAATGTACTGATCTCTTCAGTGTCACGAAACTTGCAATAAAAACTTGGAGGGCGCTTCAAGAGTGACGCGATAGTGTAGGTAATCGGGCCCCGTACGCATCGCCTTCTCAATTGCTAGCTTGGCTTAGGTTCTCGATGGATGCCTCAACCGTTCCGCAGGGAAACGAACGTCTGACATCCTAGAATCCTAGGATGTCACGCCTAGGACACCTAGAAACTATCCTAGAATCCAGTACTGCAAGTACTGCTGCGAAGAGCCCGCTACGCCATAATTCTCCCTTTTGCGCATCAGCGAAGTACCCACTACGTGTCCGTAAGGCAACACGCGAACCTAAGCAGCTGATTGCTTTGTTGACGCTGTTACTGATAATGATGAATAAATATGTTTCAGCGCTTTCTAATGGGTGGGCCTAAATTTACGCCCCTCCCTCGTTGTGAAATCACATCTGTTGACGCCTGGCGAGATGCTTCCCTTCTGCCACGCAATATCACATGCGCTATGGAGAGTCCTCACAATACATGACATTCGTATCGGCTTTTGTTCTTTTTCGGAAGCAGTTTAAAGCAATGGCGTTGCCTTGTGGTAGGATATCTCCTTGCTACGCGAACGTCCTGGGTTCGATTCGCACTCGAACCAGTTTTTATTTAATTACTTGTATCTACCAGAAATATTCGCCCACGGACGCTGACGCCGACACCGAAATTTCCGTGAAACGAGATGTTAACACTATCGCGTCAATAAAGTTGGGATATGTGGTTGCGAAGGTAGGAAATTCTCAAAACAATTTGGTCCTCACAAAGACTAAATTAGTGTATTTTATAGGCGCTATTTCCGAAAAAAAAATGGTCAGGACAGGCGCCCCCTCCCCCCTCAACAACAAAAAAAAAAGGAAAAAAAAGGCGCAGCTTGCACTAAGCCTCGCAGGCATTGAAACAGCAAAACACTTGGAGGGCGCTTGAGCTTCGCCTTCAACAGTAGAACGCAATAGCGTCATTGGGCCCCGTGCTAATTGATTTCAACCATGCCGCAAGGATAGTAAAGTTTAAGCGCGTAACATTGGCAGTTTCAAGCTGTCCTAGAATGCCTACTAGATGTACAGTTGCTAAGTACCCACTATGCCATAGTTCTTCCTTTTGATAATTGGCGGAAGTACCCACTACTCGTCAGTCTGAGGTGCCACGTGCCGCACTTTTTATGGGTGGTCAGCCGGGCGCCAATTCACTTGTATTGATACCTGGTGCGATTCCAGGACTCTGCCAAGCAATAATATTATATGCGCTAAGGAGACTCCTTCCACTACATTACATTCATATAGTGTTTTTTTTTTTCCCAAACCAAGTTTCAAGAGATGACGTACGCAGCAAACGGGTTTGAGCATTTTAGGGAGTTTTGGGCCGGCTCTTAACTTGTATCTTAAAGGTATTACGCAAGACCCCTCCAATAAGAGGGTCAAAAGGACGTTTTATTTAGATCCTTTTAAACGGAGTGAAAAGAGGGAACTAACAGTCTTTAGGAGGTAACTTTGGTGTTTTTATTTAGCTGATTTCGGGGGGCTTGAACGGAGCGCATTAGGGGTTTTTCTGCTTCCTTTGAGAGGTTTTAAAACCCCCTTTTATACGCGGCCCTAGAGAGGTTGCGAAAAAAAATATTTCAGGACACAATGTTAGCGTTTTACGGGCATTTCTTGCTACTATTCATCGCTGGGACATATAAGAAAATGGACATCAAAGTACTTAACGCAAAAATATTACATTTGCATACAAGCACGCATAACACAGGAATCGAACTCACGACCACACGCACCGAAAGCAAGCACCATATCCATTACACTACCGCGCCACCACTTGCTTGCTTGCTTGTTTTTTCACGGGGTTACATATGTACAAAGCGACTGGTAACCCGTCGGCGGCACCTCAAACTTTTGTTCTCGTAGCATCGGACATGTGTTTGCGCCTGCATAAGGACAGTGCATAAATTGCGGGGCGTCATGCCGGCCAAAGTAAACACCTTCGGCTCCGAATTATTCGGTTCGTCGAATCATGCCGCTAGAAAAATGGTAAACGTGCGCCTTTTTGAGTGCTTCTCCACATGTCAACAATGCTTCGTTCGCCCGAAATTCGTAGATTCCAGCGTGACAAAGGTATCCGTCAGATGGCCGAACGTTATGTGCATTCTATGGGCGTATGCTGTGGAGCAATTCGTATTGTGCGTGCGAGCTCCGCGCGTCCCGTGGCAGCGGCGTGTCCTGAGCTGCCTGAAGACCGCCTGTGTTTCCATTGTAGGGGTCTGGGCCAGCCGCCGTACAGAACCCCTCAGACACGAGGAACGAGACACTGAGAGGCGCGTCTTTTACCTTTTCAAGACTAGGCCTGCGACTGACTGTCAGCGGCCGCTGAGCGAGAGCCGCGAGCCTGCCTTGAGTCCATCGTTCTCGTCTATACCATCGGCGCGCTCACCACTGCCGCTCCCATAGGATATAAAAGGTACACACGCAGATGCCCATAAGCGTGCGCAGGGTTCCTCTTCAGCAGGATAATACATATATATGTATTACAGTTTTTCCTCAATGAAACAGCTGTTCTTCACAAAATAATGGTTCTTTTGAATTGCTAGTATGCTATATGCACAGAAGTAGACAGGTTGACTTCTTCGCCATTTCAGAATTTCACACTCATAACACAGAAACACGAGGACTGTAGCAAATAGACACAAAGCTAAAAAAACCTAGTCATATTTGCACTCCGTATTTATGCAACACGCAGCTTAAATTATGCTACGATTGATGAAGGATCACCCAATCTACGTAAGAACAATGTGATCACTTTCTACCTATCTGCCTGTCACCTGTTTCTCTTCCACAATAATTCTGAAGAGCAAATCATCCGTTCTACTTGTTTGATAATAAAACACAAGCCATTGCAGGTAGCCAGCAGCGTTTCAGCAATTTGTATTGCATGCAGAAGTTCATGCCACCAAATGATAAAACAAACAGTGTTCGCAATATTTTATTGGGAATCAAAACAGCAGCAGCTCTCATGTCAGTGTAAGCATATGTATATTTCCATCTTCGTACACAGAAGCTACACCCAACACTGAACACTAGGAACATATACAGTACAGTCCACGCACTATATTAGTTCACAGCAGTAAAGGCAACATCAATTACTGTGTAAAATCTCATCATAATGCACACTGACATGTGCACTTCACAGTGCCAGTGTGTACGCACAATACGAAGAAATGGGATGTACAAGGAACTAGGTGTCAGCCTAGACATCAAGGCAACTAAATTAGTACACTAAGGCTAGCATTACATTTAAGAGACATACAACCATGCAGGTAGGCATGTTATAGTTTTTTTATTGCATTATTTTGCCATATGGCATCAAATCATGTCGTACACAATCATACAGTTCAGTTTTCTGCAAAAAAATTCCAAAATAGACCTGTAGTGTTCATTGTAGATCCACTTACCGAGATTTGTAAAAGCATTCAGCCATGCCAACAAAATGACATTGCAGTCATATATGGCTTCACATATTTACTCACATATATCTGAAAACTAACGTAATTTTCTGTGAACTTGTCGGCATTATCACACAACTGCAATGCACCAATAATTCTACTATACATAATTAGCACAGCTATGTTTACAATATTTCCATGCCAGCCAGTGTCATCTGCAACCTAGAAAATTCATCTTTAATTCCTCACTTCATGGCTTATGCATAATTACCACTGAAAATTAATTCCGGTACTGTGGCTGCAAAGTCAACTTAAAATTAGGCAATCACATGCTTAAAATTCAAAATTTCCTATAAATAGCGGCTGATGGCCTTGGCATATTGGATCCTAGGTCTTGGCATGCCCATGAGGTTGATTAGAATCCGGCCACGCATGTATACAGCGTGTAAAGCAGTCAGGACTTTAGTTAATAGTTAAAGAAAGCGTGAAAACAAAACAACAACACGCATAGAAGTAGAAATGAAGGGAGCAGGACGACGCCGTATTAGCATCTGATGTTTAAGACGTGATTCTCTTTTTTTAGTCCCGTTCGTACTCATTCTGCGACTCCGTGATTCTTTTTTCTTCTAATTTTTTCATACTATGTGTGCAAATCATTCTGTGGTTTGCATTAAACTTCTATAGCAAGTAGCGCATCGTCCTGTGCCTTTCATTCTCATTTCTCTGTGCTGGGTTTTTATTTCGAACTTTTTTTAATTCTGAATACACATCAACTCGCCCAAAGCGTCCATATTAACGCGACAGCGTTAAAGAGCTCGTTTCGCAGAAATTCCGGCGTCGGCGTCGTTGGTTGTGAGCGAAAAATCATCATCTTGTCCGTGACCGAAAAATCATCTTGTCCGTGACCGAAAAATCGAGAAAGATGCAAATAAAAAAATTGGCCGCGTATCTGCGTGCTTCGCTGCAAATGTCGTCGAAAGACGATAGTCTTTGCCAGCTGTACTACTATGTTTTGCCTTGCCTCAGACAGCGCCTACTATACGTTGAATTGGCTGCATCTGGCTGGCATTGATAAAACACTAGGGTCTTTAAAATTGCTTACCTATGTATTTTCTAATAAAAGAACACACGCCCTGAAACTAACATATTAATGTTGCGCCTCAGGTATGCGTAGTGTTTCCTTTTTGATCGAATATGTTCACAAGTATGAAAGCAAATACCAGTTCAAGATGGCTGGGCGTTCAGAAATTAGGTAAACTTTGGCCCTGTAGCTAGCTGAATCGGGTCACGGACAGACAGATAGACAGACCAAATTTTTGCGTTTAAGTATCCCAAGAAAGACTATCGTCTTTAAAAAATAATAAAAATTTTCGGGTCCGAGTGAGGATCGAACCCGGGTCGTCTGCGTGGCAAGCAGTTGTTCTACCACACAACCATGCGTCTGCTTGGATATACTGTGAAAATAACTTCCTCTGCTTGGAAATGCAGTAAAAATAACTTCCATGCTTCGCAAACGCAAGCGTCCTTTATATAGGCGTCGCAATATAACGTGTAATATCCCAGGAATATTGCGTGGTACAAGCGTCAATTGCCATCGGGCGTCAGAATATGTGACTATCATAACGATTCCATAGTTTAAAGCCAGCCACCCATTACAAACGGCACACACCTTACTGCGCGTATTCCCTTAACACCACGTAGTGGGTGCATAGCAAGTTCGAAAACATTTCCCACATTTGCCGCGCATAATTTCTCCTGGTTTAAACCATACTACCCATTACATAGTATGCACTAAGTGATTGAAGTACGCAATATTGATTGAAGTACGGGATATCGCTATCGCGTTCAACTCTTAAAGGCGAAGCTTAAGGGTCCCCCAATTTTTTAGGATTAAATTTGCTGAATGATGCCAGTTCCACTCAGCGTCATTTTAAGCAATGCGAAATTTTCAAATGCGCACGCTATTGGAAAGGTTGCATGCAGTACCATGCATAACACTCTGCATCAGTGTGAGTATTTGTCCAAATGCTGTAAGATGTACGAAATGTTCGAGTTGGTGTACCGTGAGGCACAGCGGAGTGTTCGCACGATACACCATCTTGTACATAAACAAGTGGCGAGCAACCCTTCCTGCTTTGCCAGACATATCTTCCTGAAAATAATAAAAAAAGAAGTGCATTAAGCTTTCCGTATCCATAAAAATGAATGGCTTGCCAATGACTCACACTTGACTATACCATTACAGACTTGCTAAGAAAACACGGTAAAGAAGTGCGTAAAAACACCAGAAGTGTACTCTTGTCCTGTGTACGACCATTCAGGCAGTTTTCGATGTCAGTCAAGTTAGCACTGTAGTGTAAAGGGGGTGCAAATGTTACTAAGATTAACTTTGTAATTAACCGCATTTTCGATGAAGCGAAAATGCTTGAGGCCCATGTACTTAGATGTATGGGCACATTATAGATCCCCAGGTGGTCGAAATTTCCGGAGCCCTCCGCTATGGTGTCTCTTATTATCACTTTGTAATTAAACATGTGGAACACCAGCTTCTTGATCAACCACAGCTGCTCTGTTTAGGGCTATGATTGGGCGACTTGGTATTGATTCATGGCAAGAATAAACAGTGCACTTGTAATGAGGACAAAAGAAGACCTGGAAACAATACAAGCACTTTTACCTTGTCATAAATTGTGTCAACAGTCAGAATAATCTATACTGATACAAACACTATGGCAACATAATGTAAAACAAAAATAACGAGAGGGAAGGAACAAGGTGATTCAACGACGAGGTTCAACAGATTCAACTGACTTATATCAATGGTAAAACAACATGAGCGAAGTCAATTCTGTGGTCGTAGTGCTGCGTGAACCCGAGCCCAATGGTTTGAAGTGTGCCCTCTGCAGCATTGCGTACGCCAATGTACATCAGTCGACGAGACAAAGAAATCATTGATTAGCACGTTCATGAATTTATTAAGCACTGAGAAATGTGAGCTGTTAAGAACTTTGAGAAACACTTCTTTCGGCCCCGCAGTTGCAAACATGCCCGGCAGCACTGAAGGCACCATAGAAAGCTTCGGATAAAATAGAAGGAAAACATGCCACAGAAAGCGAAATAGGAGTGTCCTGTTTTTGAACTCCATTTGGCGAATGACGTCAGATTGTGAATTGACCTCCTTTCTTCCGCCTTTTTATCCACATAGTTTCTTAACGAAGTAAAATTGAGGACGCAGAACCTTATTACACCAATCTTGTTACACCTTAAGGGAATATGGTTTAAATGCAAGGAGGATTGTAGTTCCCTTAAAACGCCCAATTGGGCTCGTTTGCGTTTACAGTGTAGCCCCTGTGGCAGAGAGAGAGAGGTTAATGAAAGAGGAAGAAATAAAAAGGACGCTATTTTCTGCCTCCCGTCGCGGGGGCACGGCTCAACGCCTTTAGGGATGGGGGAGGGGGAAGTGAAGATGATAGAAAGAAGAAAAGATAGAAAGAAAGAGTGAAAGGCATGGCAAGAGGAGTCTTGTCAGCGCAGACGGTAGCACGAAACTGAAGCGTTTGTCTATAAGGTGTCGAGGTCAGCAGAAGCAATGAACTCGAGGAAGGCTCGGAGGGCTTGCATCTTCGAGCGTGCGAGAAAAAAGGAAGTCGTCCGCCGTTTCCTCAGGCAGACCGAGCAGGCGATAACGGCGCATCATCACGCTTCGTTCTTCAGCGAGGGCAGGGCAGGAGCAAATAATATGATCCGGCGTTTCGTCGTCGCCGCACCTTCGGCATGCAGGCGATGAGCAGCGACCCTTGGAAAACATGCGTGCCGCAGGCCAGGCGCTGCCGGTACGCAAGCGAACCAGCAACCGCCGCTCGCATCTGTCCAGGCCTGTCTCCGGAAGGGGAGGCGGTGGCTTGCCGTTTGCCACCCGCGTGTCAGGGTGGGTCATAGGTAGGAGGAGCTACAGTCGTTGCCGGGTGAAATTCGACTGGGCTACCGCTTTGGTGACTGGGGTGTTGGCGTGGTGTGCTGCCTTAGCGGCGGCGTCGGCCTCCTCGTTCCCAGCTATCCCAACGTGCGAGGAAAGCCAGTGGAGGGAGAGGCGCACACCGCTAGCTCCGATGGCGGTTTGGCGTGCAGCAATGCCACAGTGATGTCTGCTTGGTCTGGTTGCAGCAGCGCTTGTAGGGCTGGCCGGGAGTTGCAGAGTATCACCACGGGCAGCTGGGGGTGACGTAGCAGCGAAGTAGTCGGCTGCCAAGCGAAGGCCAGCCAGTTCAGCTGCAGTGGAGCTGGCGTGGAAGGGAAGGTGGCACTCGATGGTTGTCGCAGTCGATGGTATGACACAGGAAGCCACGGCCGAGCGGGAGCTGTCCCGGACAGACCCGTCCGTGAGCACCAAGAGATGCCCCCGCAGCCTGTCATGGAGTTTCGTCATGGCTGCCTGGTGAAGCTCGCACGCTGGTGTCCGCCTTTTGCTGAGGTTTTCCAGCCCTAAATGTTCGTCCAGATGCTGCTGGTGTGGTGGAGGGGGGCTGGATAGGACAGGGAGCCCTCGGGCACCAGTTCTTCATACAGTGCGCAGATCTGTGCCATCCGTGAAGCTGGTCGGCTCCGCAGTCTCCGAAGGAGGGCAGCGCCCCCGGGGGCCCTGTGAAGTCGATCCACATGATGCAACGCCTGTCGCAGCATAAGGAGCGACAAAGGCCACGTCTGGGCCTCCGCCAATGATGCAGCCAAGGGTGACTGGCGCGGGAGTCCCATGAAGCGCCGAATTGCCATGCGGTGTTGCCGCTCCAGCTGCTCCTTGCGGTGTGGCGCCAGCTGCGCCAGGGGTAGTGCGTAGGTCTGCGCTGCCGTTGCAGCCCCCTCGTAGAGCCGAAGGGCCAGCCGCGAAGTGCACCCTTGGCCCCCTGCTGAGCAGCTTGCTCACAGCAACCTCGACCCTGGCGGCCTTCAAGGTGGCGAGTTTGACGGCTGGTATCCAGGTGAGGCGGTGGTCGATCCTTAGCCCCAGGTACGTCACTGCCTTGCTCCACGGAATCGGCCGGTCACCCAGCACAAGCCTTCGGATGGCCCTTCACGAAGCGGCTCTGGGTGAACCAGCAGCGCCTCCGTCTTGGTGGGCGACACGGTTAGTCCAATCGTCCCGAAGAAGGAGGTCACAGCATCCAGGGAACGTTTCAGGGAGCGCCTGATGGCCGTGATGTTCCGCCTAGGCCCCCTTAACCCACAGTGCCACGTCGTCTGCATACAAAGAGCACTGCGTGGGGTAGCGCTTGTCAACGGGTATCACGGCAGGCAGCCCCGCCAGCACCAGGTTGAACAAAAAGGGGCTCAGTACAGAACCTTGTGGAACGCCGGCTATCACTGGCCGTGGATCACTGATCGCGCGTCGAACTATAACATGGAGGGTCCGTCCAGCCAGGAAGGCGCTGATCAAGGTACGAAGGCAGCCCACGATGCCGAGAGCGTCCAGAGCACTTTCTATGACCATATGTGGTAGGCCATCAAAAGTGCTCTGGACATCCAGCAGGACGAGGAGGGCCACCTCGCCCTTGCTCCTTGCCTCCTCCAAGGTGGAGACGACGTGCGCAATCGAGTCTGCTGTGCAGCGATGGCTCCGGAAGCCCGTCTGCTGTTTTTGTAGAAACTCCTTTGCCCCTGCAATCCAATTTAAGCGTGTCAGAGCTATAGATTCCATGAGCTTGCAGGCAGCAGAGGTGAGGAAGACGGGCCTGTAGGATGCGATGGCTGCACAAGGGTGGCCAGGTTTCCGGACCGGCACCACCACAGCGGTCAGCCAGGCCTCGGGTAGGGTGCCGCTCTGCCAGACATCATTGAAAGTCCTCAACAGGCGTCGTCGTGCAGCCATATCCAGGTTGCGAAGCATCTGGTATGTGGTGCCATCGGCACCAGAGGCACTACGGCGCCTGGTTCTGGCCAGAGTACCATTCAGTTCGTGTTCGAAAATGGCCTCCTGACACAGAGCTGCAATCTGGCTGGCAGTCCAGGCAGGGTGGTGGCCTTGCGGTGGCTTGGGAGCAGGCTTGGTGGTGATGGCCGCAGGATGGGCTAGTGGCAGTGCCATGAAGCGATCGGCCAGCCGCTCTGCCATTTCTTGCTCACTAATGCCCAAGTGGATGGCCACCGCAAGGACGGGTTGCCACACCGTAGGTCCGATGACGATTGATCGTAGAAGCCGCTGGCAGCGCACCTGCTTGCCACGCAGATGCGCCTCGGTTCAAGCGAGTGTGGAGCGGTGGGAGGAGTTGCTGGCCAGCGATAGCCTTAATAGTTTAGTCGACGGGGCCCGCAGGGGCGGCAATTGCCTGTGGCGTCCTCGACTGAGCACAGCCAGCACTGCTAGATGGGACTTACGGACCAAGCTGGCCCGTACCACAAACGCCTTTTGTCAATAAATGTTTTCCTTCCTTCCTTCCTTCCTTCCTTCCTTCCTTGCTTCCTCGGTTTGAACCTAACTTCGAACCGAGAGTTTTTATTTTCTTTGCATTTTTCTCAATTTTTCGGTCACGGACAGAACTATGATTTCTCGACGACGCCGACACCGACGCAGACGCCGGAATTTCTGCGAAACGAGCTCTTTAACGCTATCGCGTTAGAACTGGACGATTCTGAAGACTAATCTGGTTGCTTCTAGGTTGTTTCTGGGTCTTAGCTAGCTGATCCAGGTTGTTTCTAGGTTGATTATAGGCCATTGCTAGCCTTTAGCTAGGTGATGCTAGGTTTCTTCGTTGATTCTCAGCGCACAGAGGTTCGTGTTAAACCACAGACAGTCGCAGACACGACACGGGCACGCCATTGGCTTAGCCCTTCTATCACTTCAGCGTCTTCTCGCAGCCGCCGTTGCGTTTCACGTTCCCTAGTATTGTCTCGTTGTACGTAGTACTCTGGGTGTGCGGCTCGCAGCCGTCGCTTTGCAACCATTTGATGGGCTAACTCTTGCCTTCTTCCTTTTTAGTGGAAGTTGTGAGTAATGGGATTGAAAAAAATATGTGGCACTACCCGTTTATGATGATGTAGTTTTGTGTATAGGCCGCTCGGTGGCACATACCCGTTTCTTTGGATAACTGTTGCCTTCATTTTCGATGGACCAGCCGTGAGTACCGGCATTTACCCGATTTCTTTGTCACATGCCCGTTTTGATGATGCAACACGTAGTTTTTTTTGTGATAGGCCGTTGCGTTCTTGTTCTTGTCCGCCTGTTAACTATGGCACACGCACTGTGGGGGGATTGGCCAAGAATTAAGTGGTTTTATAAAATATTATCAAATTTTGGAATAAGGGGAGGCCATAGAATAGATAGATTAGAGATTACACAGGAAATTATGGTGCTAATTCTAATTTATATATTTATAAAAAAAACAAAAAAACAAAACGAAGCTCTCTTTTTAATAAAATGTAATAATGTAAAGCACTATCCTCATTTTTTAATACGTATATAATCGTGTTTCCACGTAAGGATAATAATACTGATCAGCTAGTCAACCGATTGGTTTCATTAATGTAGCCCCTGACAACCACGCATACCTTCTCATTGGAGAACCCAGAAAAAAGGCTCCAGAAGACAAAATGACAGGCACAGATAAATACATTCCAATAGCACGTAGAAGAGTTTCTAAAAGGGTTTTTCGTGCTGTAGTAAACCGCCTGAAGGATAAAAACAAGCGATCTATTGTTTCCAGCTTACCACGGAATGTGCACAGTGGAGAAGGTGCTTGAGCAGACCAGTGTCTGTAGAAGTTCAGATTCGGTACCCGGCAGTGCAGCCTCGTGATGGATACTTCCAGTTTACGGGTTTGACAAGATGCTCTCCGCCAGGGATATAATAAGTGTCGATATTCAGTGGAGTTTGTCAGTGCTGTGTCGCCAAATACATCCATAATGGCACGCCTGCGAAATCGAGCAGCCATCACATAAGCGGATGACGGAAAGTATGGTAAAATTGGGGCCACGTATTGATGACTTCGCTAAAGAAGCGGCAGTTTCATTGAGAAACAGTTCTTTATGTCCAGGCACCCAAACTAATCGGAATTTTCTCAAATGCGCGGGTAAAGTGCACGGAGCGCCTTTATTACGTGTGATTCAGCACTAGCAGAAAGTGCAGCACAGAGAGAAGATAATCTGTTATAACAGCTGATGTAATTGCCGTGTTTAACTTCCGTTAGGCGAGCACTACTGCCAGAAATTCAGCCACAAAAACGGGTATGAAATCGGGTAGTCGAAGGGAATAAGACCAAATTCAGCCACAAAAACGCGTATGAAATCGGGTAGTCGAAGGGAATAAGACCAAATTCAGCAACAAAAAACTGGTATGAAATCGGGTAGTGGAAGGGAATAAGACCAAACTCAGCCACAAAAACGGGTATGAAATCGGGTAGTGGAAGGGAATAAGACCAAATTCAGCAACAAAAACTGGTATGAAATCGGGTAGTGGAAGGGAATAAGACCAAATTCAGCCACAAAAACGGGTATGAAATCGGGTAGTGGAAGGGAATCAGACCAAATTCAGCCACAAAAACGGGTATGAAATCGGGTAGTCGAAGGGAATGAGACCAATCTAAATTCGGGCTAAACATACAAACACCTGACTTTACTTCACACTGTGATGTTCCTGTAGCAATAATAACATTTGTTGTAATGC
>JALIZH010029752.1:0-34313 GCA_030522465.1 Rhipicephalus appendiculatus | reverse complement strand
AAATAACAACTTTTTCAGTCTTTTTACGATAACGCACCCAAGCTTAGAGATATGATGATCGTTGAGGTTAGATGCACAGAATGTTGTCCTCACTACATAGTTGCGAAGTCACGTTTGAATTGCAACAGGAGTTTTTTGGTTATGACTGTTGGCGCAACATGCATATTTTGGCACATTTTGACTTTTATAAATTTTATGTTTTCGATTTTTATCTATTTCATAATCTTAAAGCTTAAATTTACCGAAGCCCTACAATCCACAACCATAATTATAACTATTGGACCAAAACGGTAAAAGTTTTTCTCGGAGGTGGTGACCTACCGTCACATGCTAACACGAAGCGAAACGCAAAGACCATAATTGGGTCTAGGACGACTACCCGATGCTAGCGCGGCCAGTGCTTGTTGCTGCTGTCGAGAAGCTTTAACGATGACTGAAATTGCGCGCCAGCGTGCAATCTCGGACGCCATACTTTAACTGCGTCGTCGGCGAATCGTTCTCTATCAGTGCTAGTAAGTGTCATGCTACATAACTTCTGTTCATCGCTCACAGACGGCGGCACCGCCAACAGAGATAGCCGGGCGAGACAGGTTATGTGAGAGATATAAGGCGTGTTTGTAGGACGTCTTTCGTCTGCCTCTTTAGGTCAGTCGGTAGAGCGTCGGGCGCACACCGTCGCGAGCCGAGGAGTTGGAGGTTCGATTCCGTGTGCGGGAACGTTTTTCAAGAAGTTATTTTCTTGCTCATTTGGTGGCGTCCATTTTACCAACGTCATATCCCTGACGAAAATGTGTCACTGAAGTCTGGTGGGCCCCGGCATAAAACACCTTCGTGTTAAAAAAGGCTCTAGAAAGGCCGCCCTTGCAGCTTTCGCTTTGACTGCGCTGCGCGTTGTGCGCAGGACTCGCGTTTGTTTGTTTTTTAACTGACGGGACCTGCCACAGTCGCTGAGCTATATTCGCAATGGATGGATGGATGGATGCTATGAGCGTCCCCCTTTATAACGGGGCGGTGACATGTCTGCCACCAGGCTCGAAAAAAACTTTCTTTTTATGTTGGCCTAATGCCTTATCTACATTGATTAAATCTATGTTATTACAGCAAAGAAAAATATAAGTTCAGGGTCCATCTCTCTGCTTCTTAAGGCAGAATGACCTTATTTTTCCCCCTTCTTCATTTTTTGTCCTTTATCTCTACTTTTCTGCCACCAATACTCTAACCGTCTCTAACTTATTTCTATCGCGGACGTGTTCAGCTTTCCATTGTTGTCCCTAAAACCCAAGGCTTCATGTAGACTCGTGCCCACACGTATATCTGGGTGGATATCGCCACATTCAATCAGTACATGTTCCATCGTTTCCTTAGTTCCCCCCACAGCATGTACATTGTTCTTCTTCGTTACAGAATCTCGCTTTATAGCTACGCGTTCTAAGACAACCCGACCTTGCTTCAAACAGTAAAGCGCTTCCCCTTGAATTATCATAAAACCTCTCCCTCCTTATTTCGTTTTTTCCCTTTCGGTATTCACTGAGAGCCGGCTTCTTTTCCATCGCTGTCATCCAATAAGTCCTCTCCGCCTCTCTGACTTTTCGCTTAATGCTCCTTCTTTCCATGTCGCCCACACTGCTAGCCGTATATTTAGTGGTGAGCCTCCTAGTTCTTTTTCTCCACTGCGTGTCGACGCTTTTTCTATACAAATACCTGAATTCCTTCCCTGCCCATCTACTCTCCTTCATTTTCCTCAGCCTCTCTTCAAATCTAATTTTGCTCTGAGCTTCCCTCACTTCAAAACCTGTCCATCCCATATCACCCTTTACAGCCTCATTTGTCGTCTTCCCGTGAGCGCCCAACGCAAGGCGTCCCACAGTCCTTTGATTTACATCCATTCCTGATTGCACCTCTGACTTCATGCACACCACTGAGTTCCCAAATGTAAGCCCCGGAACCATAACACCCTTCCACAGCCCTCGAAGCACCTCGTACCTATTGTATCCCCATAACGCTCTGTGCTTCATGATTGCAGCATTCCTCTTTCCCTTTGTTACCGATGCTTTCTCTTGTACCTCCATATATCTATCCCCCCTCATTTACCCACACTCCGAGGTACTTGTACTCGCATACCCTCGGTATTTCTTGGCCCTGTATTAAGACCGCATGGTCTTCGTGATCATTGAATACCATCAATCCACATTTTGTTGCACTAAAACCTAGTCCTAGAGCCTCGCCCTCCCTTCCGCATATATCTGCCAGCCGCTGTATATCATCTTGACTGTCCGCAAATAAGACAATATCGTCCGCATAAAATAGACCTGGAAGCTTCTGCTCAACCATCGCGCCTGCCTGTTTGTGTGACAGATTAAATACAATGTTGCTACCTTCTAGCGCTTTTTCCATCCTCGCATGAATAACATCGGGGACAAAGGACATCCCTGTCTCAGCCCCTTGCTAATGTCAACGCAGTCCTTGCTGCTTATTCCTTCCCATTCTACACAAACTGTATTTTATCGGTATATTTCCCTCAAAAGCTGTATACAGTCGTCACCTATGCCCACCTCCTTCAATATATTCCACAAAATTTCCTGATTAACGTTGTCATATGCCCCGGTGATGTCTAGATAAGCTACGTATAAGGGCCTGTTTTCTATTTTTGATATTTCTATACACTGTGTAAGAACAAACAGGTTATCGTCTAACCACCTGTCGATTCGGAATCCATTCTGGAGTTCTCCCAAAATATCATTTTGCTCTACCCACGTTTCTATTTTTAATTTTACTGCCTGCATCGCCAACCGGTATCGCACCGATGTAATGGTTAGCGGTCTATACGAGCGAATGTTATCCTTTTCTCCCCTGCCTTTATAGATTAAGTTCATTCTACTTTTTCGCCAACTGTCTGGTATTTCCCTCTCCTGTAAGCACTTTTCTACGGCTTTCAGCAGTGCTTCTTTAGTGATCTGTCCTAGTTCGTTAATGAGGCTGACGGGAACCCCATCTAAGCCCGGAGTAGTGCGCTTAGGAATTTTTCCTTCAGCCTTCTTCCAATTGAAATTCTCAAGTACTACATCTTCCTCGGTTGTACTCTTCTGTATACTTTTACTCACCGGGGAATCGCCTGGGCGACCTTTTTAAACGAATCGGCTGTTACCTTTCGGATGTAACCTAGAGCTTCATACCCTTCCAATTGATTTCCTTCTTCATCTACCATATGTTGTTGCATTGTTACAGACTTCCAACCTAGCGCTTTTAGGTGGCTCCAAAATATCCTAGGCGCGGCCTTCTTCTTTTCGCGAATCTCTGTCATCCAGCGTTCACTTTGGCCTTTCATTTTTGCCTTGACTAATTTCTGCACAATGGATTTTTGCTCTAAAAATATTTCCCATACTTGGTTGACTTCATCCTGTGGCCGCTTCTCCTTTTTTTGCCTGCCTGTGCTGCCGTGATGCCCCACGTCGCTTCTCGATCGCATCCCGGATTTCTTTGTTCCCCCCAACTTTTTGGCTTTCTCTTTCCTTTCCAAGAAATAGTTTTCTTCTCTTTTTCTATTTCTTTCGTGATTACATGTAGCAGCTCACTATACTTCCAGTCTTTGCCTGGCAGTTTGTCTACTTCTTCCTCAACTTTTGCGGCTATATTTGTTATTTGTTTCTCATTTAAATACGAGCTGCCAATGCTTGATTCTAGGTTCTTATATTCAGTTTTATATCCCATTTGTAATGTTATGCGTTTATGATCACTACCCAAGCTGTTAAAGCCTTCCCCATCTATTCTCATCTCTCTAAGTTTGTCATACATTCCTTCTGTCATGAGACAATAATCAATGCTCGACTGCCTGTTTCCGACTTCCCACGTGATCTGTCCCTCACACTTAGGCCCCGCGTTAACTATTTCAAGACTATGTTGATCGCAGAGATCTAGAATTAACTTGCCATTGGAGTCTGAATATCCGTCAAGGTCATGTATGTGTGCATTCATGTCCCCTAGAAGGATTATTTCGGCATCATGACCAAATTCTTTAATATCGGTGCTTATGCATTTCACTATCTCCAGATTCTTTTCTCTGCAGCAATGACCATAGACTGTCGCGCCCCTAGCGGAATTTAGGAGCGTCCTCTCATGGATGATCAGCAGACGACACCATGGTAGCCCTATGCAGTCACTCACTTGTTCGGCTGTGTTAGCAGGAAACAAGCACTACGAGTTTGCATGTTTCCTGCATCAGTGAACAAACCGGGCCCTCCGTGACACGATAAATCGGATTCGTTCTTGCGAGACGCGAAGTTTTCGTGAAAATACGTGCCAACTCGCGCGTTCAACGATGACCCCCATCGTACAAATATCAGCTTCGCGAGGTTTTGTGTAGCCACGTAGGTGACGTACGTTAGTTAAACGCTGTCGTCTGACCAAAACGTTGGTCTGACCTTCTCAGTTCAAACTCACCTTGTTTTACTTGCACAAAGCATTCGTCAGTGATATTGTAGTGCATGAATTTATAACATTGTAGTCGGGAAGTCGTGCGAGCTAGCGATATATAACTGAGTAATCTCAAATTGGCCAGCGCTGCGCCGCTTGTTTTTGTACGTTTGTTGATAGATGGCGGCACTCTGCAAGCGATTTGTTTGTTGACCGGTGTGAGAGCAAGAAGTTCTGCGCGCCCAGATAACGTTGTGACAATGACTAATCAAAGTCGTTCGGCGGAGGAAATTCTTCAGATTGATTTCAGCAATGATGTTAAGAGGAACCACCTTGACGACGAGGATTTTTCACTGGACGGAAAGCGTGTGTGTGTGTGTGTGAAGGCTGTGAAAGCGTGTGTGTGTGTGAGAAGGATTGTGACAGCGACGATGAACGGCAAACGGATGGCAAATCCGGATGGCAAATCCATCAGGCAGGCTCGGTACACAGTATCTCGAAGTGCCGTTCAGGTCATTCGTCCATTCTAGTTCATAAAGTTTTCTGCAGCACGCACAGGATTTCGCACAGCATCGCTTATGCACGGTAACGGAGCTGAAATATAACCTTTCACACCACTGCAAATAATTAGGTGCCGAGCTTCCATGGTTTGAGAAAGCATTTCAGTCTCAAATCCATTTCAGTGCAGCGCATGGATTCATCCGGTGAAAGTGGCACGGGCCGTACGTACGCACGTCCTACCTGTTCCTATGCTAACAAACGGATTCACCCTCCAGCGGGCGCCATCTTCATCATCATCATCATTTATTAAACCCTTAAAGACCTTATACACCCAAGCAACCACGGATATCCGCCCAAGATCCGTGGAAGCGCCTAATATCCATTGCCAAGATGGGATGGCCGACGGACGTACGCTAGGTATCCCATTGTGGACATCCGTTTCTGGAGCTTTTACGAATGTACGATGGACATCCACTGATGGATTTTCAAAGGATATTTATAAAGTTTTTTCAGTGATGCTATTAAACACCTCAGCACATAGACTCCGTGCGTGAAAGCAATGCCTTCTATCTACAAAAAGTATTCGGGAGTCTAAAGAACTAACGACATAGTTTAGGCCCCACAATAAAATAATATTGAGTATATCTTGATGAACTGGAAAATGATTTTTTCCTTTTTTTTTATCTTTTCGCTTGCTCGCTGTCGCTGAAAAAAGTTGTTTACACCAAACGCCACGCAGGCCACGCCGTTGAGCTTTTTGAACACCGCGCCACCACTACACGAACGCCTTTTCTCGTCTTCGAACTAAGCCAAATCAATCCATAGCCAAATCCAAAAAGCATTTATGGCGGTTTGGTTTGGTTGAGATCGGTTGAAATTCTTGCTCGCGTGTAGGTGCGAAAGAAGTGTGAACATTGTTTTGTCCACGATTTTCACCGAAATGGACCAGCGACTGGAGACATTGTATAGGTAAGTAGTTTAAACTTGCTTTTCAGCCGTTTTGTGCGATTTATCGAGAGGGCTAGCTGTTGCACCGGGACCGCTAAAAAGACAAAGATCGTGCCGTCACTAACTTACGCCGTGCCATTTCGTTGCTCTTTTGGTTCTGTTGATGCGTTGGTTACTGCCCCCACCTTTCCCCTGTGACATGGACTACCCACTGACACTGGCAATGTTACGATACTTATGCAACTTTTTTCAATTGCTGTTGGCGCACTCCTTTGTGCACATAACATTTATTCAAATCCTACACTTCGCAGGGATAGGCCAGTAATCTATTTCTGACGTCTGTGGTCTCTGTGGCGAATGTAAAGCCCACTAGCTGTGACAAAAGAATAGATGTGGCCGCGGCCTGTGAAATTGTAGATACAATTACACCATTGCAAATTGGGCCCGAGAAGTGATGCTAATCGAGTCCTCCGGCTTTACACAAGGAGAGTCTAGCCTGCCTAGCTCACTTGTTCAAAACACTGATTCAATCTTGAAGCCTTTCACAGTGCCTCGATGCGCAGTCTATTTATTTTGCAGGGTGATTCCACGAGAGATCGAACATGCATGTCCGGTCGATATTTTTGTTTTGTCTGGGTTTTTTTATATGTTATGCGGGCACATTCAAAGTGCACGGAACCGAAAATTTTATTTCCGAAAAACGCTCCGAACGCGAGAAAAAGATATTTGAAGGTGGCGGCGCGGGCGTCTTGTTTTTGCTCACCGCAATTTGGATTTCGCGGCTGAATTTAATGCGAATTATAAATGTGGCGTCGAAAATGTTTTATCTTGGTTTTAATGGGCAATACTGTGAACTACAGGCCACCAGCGAAACTTCACTCTGGTGGCCTGTCTTCAGGAAAAAATGTATTCTCAGATTTTATTTGTGCCTAGCGTGTGTGGGGGGTGGGCAGCTTCCGCTCTTTAAAGGACTACGCATACGCAGTTTGCAGCCTGCAACCTCGCCTAGAGCATACTTTGGAAGTGAAATAAAATATATTCTTAGCGTTTGCTGTGTCCAACACATCGTACTGAGTGTCTCTGCATACAAAGGAGGCCTACAGCAGGCTTTTTATGGCCTCAAAATTTGCTCAAGATTTGGTGGCACTGCCCCTTTAAGCACTGTACATTAGTGGTTCAAGCTCAAACCAGATAAATCTTGTCAGCGTAATTCATCTGCTTGTCAGCACATCACCAGAAGGAACCTTGACCACTTTATCTGACACAGATTGCAGCAGCCAAAATTAGAAGCTGATCAAGGGACACACACATGAGCACATATGTTCAATCTGGCCCTTTGAAATGGAGGTTCAGTTTCTTAACTGCATGCATATGCACTAGCTTTGTTCATATATGATCACCGTCTTGCCTAACTGCACTTAAAAAATGTTGTTGGAAGTATACAAACTGTGTTTTTCATAATTCTACCTGCTCTTCTGTTGATGATAGTGGTGCAAGGGTTAAAGAAGAGAATAAAGGGAGTGGAAAGAAAAACCACCGTTCCAGACTAGAAACAGCTGCAGTTTCTTGACCTATAGTTTCACGAGAGCCTCTTAGGCCACATACTTTCACATTATTTTTTTTCCTGCACTGTTTCCATCGAAGCATTTATATATGTGCACATTTTCACGAAATGTGAGTTAGGAACTTTTTCCGTATACTCCCTTTCTTCTTAAACCCTAAGAAAGCCATTAAAACGTCGAAAAAGGAAAAACTGAGAGGCAGAAACAGACATTAAACAGAGAGGTGGCTACTAACAACTGACATTTATTTCGAAAAAAACACCTCCTCCTATAAGTCCGTACAGAGCATGCTCAAAAGCACCCTTCTAGATCACTGCGCCAATCTTACCCATGAAAGTCACCACTGTTCAAGAAAGTCACACTCTTTCCTGGTCAAAAAAAAAAAACAAAAGCTGCGCTTACACATTTTCCCGGACCAAGTTTCCAAATATGGTATGCCTCAATCTCTCTTTCACGCTGCGTCTTAGCCTTACCTACAACGGATACATTTCCAAACATGGGTGTACAATCGCACTGCTTACATTGTAGCGGAAGGTTACCACCACTGCCAGAGGGTAGATTTCCATGCTCCCGCATACGAATGTTAATACATCGACCAAATTGTTCAATGTATTGCTTATCACAACTAAGCGGAGTGCTATACACCACACCTGTGTCACATGCGCAGTTGACACGTTTGTTTCTCTGCTTTGTGTGCCGAGCTGCGCAACCCTCTTACACAGACCTGCCAGTTTGCGTGGTGCGGAACAGACCAATCTGGTATCATTTCAGGCAGCAGCCTCTGTCAACCTTTGTGAGATACTCTGTACGTACGGCATAACTAGCAGGTTCTTTTTCTTATGGTCTCGAACATCAAGATCCCTCCTGTGAAACCTCCTGTGAAATTTATGTTTCTCAAATGCCGTGGCTAGGAGCTGCACCCATCAAGTGCAATATAGCGTTGTTCAGCAGCAATACAGGCTCTGGCGGCAGGCTATCCTAAGACATTGATCGTGTAGCACTGTGGCTGAATATTTGTTCATAGCATCTCAGATTGAAACACAGTAGTGATTGTGATGTTCGAGACCATAAGAAAAAGAACCCGGTGGTTATGCCGTACGTACACGATATCTCACACAGGTTGAAAAAGGTTGCTGCCTGAAATGATACCAGATTGGTCTGTTCCGCACCAAGCAAAACTTGCAGGTCTGTGTAACAGGGTTGCGCAGCCTACGGCACACAAAGCGGAGAATGCGACATCATATATCAACTGCGCATGTGACACGTGTGGTGCTTAGTTGCGATAAGCTTAGTTTGCGATAAGCGATAAGCTTAGTTGCGATAAGCTTAGAGTGCTTAGTTGTGATAAGCAATACATTGGACAATCTGGTCGATGTATTAACGTTCGTTTGCGGTAGCACGTATATCTACCCTCTGGCACTGGTGGTAACCTTTCGCTACAATGTAAGCAGTGCGATTGTACACCCATTGTAGGTAAGGCTAAGACGCAGCATGAAAGATAAAAAATTGAGGCGCACCTTATTTGGAAACTTGGTCTGGAAAAATGTGTAAGCGCAGCTTTTTGTTTCATTTGTGACCAGGGAAAGAGTGTGACTTTCTTGAACAGTCGTGACTTTCATGGGTAAGATTGGCACAGTGATCTAGTAGGGTGCTATTGCGCATGCTCTGTACGGACTTAGGAGGAGGTGTTTTTTTTAAATAAACGTCAGTTGTTAGTAGCCATCTCTGTGTTCAATGTCTCGGCTTCCGCCTTTCAGTTTTTCCTCTTTCGACGTTTTAGTGGCTTTCTTAAAGTTAAAGTATGTACCAACCTGCCCAACAAGCAACTCTTGAATGCCTTTCTTCTCTCTCCTTACTCACCACACATAAATTAGCTGAGGAATCCACTTTGCTAAAATATTTTTTTCCTTTTTTACGCCATTATCGTTGTTTAGACAAAGAAGGAATGGGATATAGAGGTAAACTTACAATATGGAATTTTTTATGGCACAAATGAAAAAAAAGGACGACAAAGCAGGAAGTCATCAAGGGCTTGTCTACTGTTAGACACAACCTCATGAAATCAACAGTCAAGAAGTCAAGGAAAGCATAGGGGACATTATTTGTAGTCTTTTAACTGTAATGTAGTAATTGTGATATATGATGTAAAGAAATTAAGGTGAATGAAAAGACAACATGCCGCCCATAGGGAGCGAATGTACAACGTTCGTATAATGCGTCGCATGCTCTACCAATAAGCTTCAGCAGAGGTCATCCATCTGTCCACTTTATTGGGTACTATATCTGTGCATGTAAGTGTGGGAGTGTTAGCCAGTACTGCTCGCAGCCACGACTGCGAGTATGGAACACACTTCCTTTTAATGTGATATAGTGTTAAAGAGCGCGTTTCGTAGTAATTCTAATGTCATTGGCGACGGTGGTGACATTGGTTGTGAGTGAAAAATCGCCACTGTCCATGAGCAAAAAGTTCAAAATAGATAAAAACAAATAATAATAAAAAAAACTCCCGCCTGAGTGATGATCAAAATCAGGTCTTCTGCATGCAAGCTGGTGTTCTATCACAGAGTTATGCCAGTGCCTGAAACTGCTTCATGAAAAAACAGAATGTCATGTAGTGAGAGGGGTCTCCTTGTAATGTTGTGTGGCAGAATCGTAGCATCGCACCAGGCTTCAAAACATGAATTGTGCAATGAGTGGGCAGTTTAAAGCTGCCCATCCATTAAAAAAGTGCGCAGGTGCTCCTGGCACCTTACAGATGCATAGCGGGCACTTCACAACCGTACTTGCAGTAGACATTCTACGATAGCTTCAAGCGGCCAATGTTACTCACGCAACGTTAATGTTCCCTTCCTTGCGGCACTGTTGAAGGTGGTGCACACGGGGCCCGATTACGGTATCATGTTCTACTCTTGAAGAAGAAGCTCAAGTGACCTCCAATTTTTTGCCACTTGGTGCCACATAGTATGCGATTGTTTTACGGGTTGGCCACTGGCCGATAATTCCTCGCTATGAGTTAACATTCATTCATAGCGGGAGTCTTGTTCCATCAGACTTACTGCCTTCAGGTAGTATGCGAGGGTTTATTGATAAGGTGCCAGCCCGTTAAACGATCGGGTGCGACATTTCGCCAGGTGGCAAAAAAAGTGTGTTCCACACTCGCAGTTGTAGCTACAAGCGGCTAAAACTCCCTGGTTTACATGCAGAGAAATACCCAATAAAGTGCATGTAGGGATGACCACTGCCTGAGTGCAATTGGTATAGCTTCGAATGTGTTATCCAAAAGTTGTAGGTTTGCTCCCTGCGGGCAGCAAGTTGTCTTTTCGTCCACTTTTCTTCTTTCCTCACTTTTATAATTACTACACTATAAATAATGTCTCCTATACTTTCCTTGTTGCATGTTGGTTTCATGAGGCAATGAAAAAAAGTGGACATGTACAACACAGATTGCAGCAGTCGTATAGTTTGTTTTGTGAACAGTAGGGCATACACTCACAATATTTTTCTCTTCCAGGTGTCTCCAAACACAATTGTGACAGCTACAAGACAACTATCACCACTAGGAAGGCTTTTGAGCTTGTCTCATGTGCTGCAGGAATAGCCAGACACAACTACTCTTTGAAGAAAAGAAACCTCTTGAGCATTCTGTAGACAGATTACATAATAAGGAATCCTTTACACATTACTAAATCCTTATGCAGTGTGTAAAGAGACTGGGCATCATGGTATGGGTCAAAAGAGCAAAAAGACAAGTGCCACGAGAAGAGGAAGAACACAGGCATTGGTGTCACAAGGCACATGCCAGCATTTGTTGCTGCTCGGTATTAGAGACCAGCTAGTTCTTGCTGGACGTTTAGTCCAGAGCCAGACAATGTATGACACGGAGCACCGAAGCCATGTGCTCTTGCTGGAAATCTGATTCAGAGACCAGGCGAGGTGGTCCG
Organism: Rhipicephalus appendiculatus; assembly: GCA_030522465.1. Classification (NCBI taxonomy): domain Eukaryota; kingdom Metazoa; phylum Arthropoda; class Arachnida; order Ixodida; family Ixodidae; genus Rhipicephalus; species Rhipicephalus appendiculatus. Next base: position 22,951 of record JALIZH010029752.1, on the reverse strand, counting down.
TCATACCAGGAAACCAGGTGAGGTGGTCTACTGTACTAGGGACCAGGCAAGGTGGCTGCTGTTCTGTTCGCTTTTCCAGGTAGCTGCTGTTCCATCTGTTGTTCCAGTGGCTGCTGCTGTTTTGGGCTTTCTGTCGGTGGCAAGCATTGTAGCTGGGCTTACTGTGCTACTCTAGAGGCCACAGTGGAGTCTTTTGCTGCCACTTCTGCAGCTCCCAGTCATGCTGTGCTGTGGGTAGACCCATGGTGACGTCCGCAAGTCAAGCAACTCTTCTACTCAAAGGATTCGTCGTGTGAATGGGCTCTCACCACAAAGACAAGGAACGGCGAAAGGCAGTATTTACATTTGTACAAACATTTTATGTTACCAGTACCAATACACGATAAGCTACTTTCTTTTGAGTAATATTTGATGTGAAAAAATTTGTATTTTATTTATCTGTAAATATATATAATTTATTTGACTGAGTGCACTTCGGTTTCAATCGCGTCCTTGGTGAGTGGCTCTGGGCCCACACCATTATGCTTTCCATCACACTTAGGCGTTGTTTAGCGCTCACAGGTTGAAACTGTGCAACTTAAAACTAAGTTATCAATGCAATTTCATTTCTAGCACCTTCAGTTCGTGTCGTATTGGAGTAAATTCAACTTTAACACTCATATCAGAGGCAATATTACTTTTGGTGGCCAGATTTGTAGCAACATGACGCAGTTAGCTTTAGCAATTTTGCATACCAGTCGTTATTCTGACGCAGACACTTGGGCTAGTTGGTGATAACTTGGGCATCTGAACAAATGTAAAGGAACGCTCGTGTAAGGAATATACACGTAGACGCCCTTCCTGTCTACGAGTCTCTTCCTTATTTGAGTGTTGCTTTGTGCTTGTGTTAATATGTCTGCCGTGTTTCAATCTGTGAGCACTGTACTGTCGGCCGCAAAAGTTTGCGGGATTTGCAGCGCGTGGCGGAGCGACGAAAAACTGCATCGCTGCGTCACCTACCGTGACGCGGCGGGTGTTGAGGATATCGGCCTCAGTTGCTGGATCTTATCCGGATCCAGCAACTGAGGCCGGCAGCTCAACACCCGCCGCGTCACGGTAGGTGACGCAGCGATGCAGTTTTTCGTCGCTCCGCCACGCGCTGCAAATCCCGCAAACTTTTGCGGCCGACAGTATACATTCAGGCACAACATGCGTACAAGGTCCAAAATATGTCCACGAAGGGATCCCATTCTGGATCTCCGGTGGATGTGCGAAAATGTTTGTTTGAATATCTGTCGGACATCCGATAGAACTCCAGCGGAGATTTACGGATCTCCAGTGGATATCCATTACAGCCGAAACGGATATACATCGGATTTCCGAGGGATATCTGTGGTTGCTTGGGCAAGGCATTACATAAGGAGGGGCGAGCAAATAAATATCAAAGGACATGTCATGACACAAATGCAGTGCTTAAAGAATAAAAGTGAAGCAGATATAAATTGAACAGCATTGAACATAAAGATAAAACAAATTATGAAAGTGTAAGAATCAATACACTCGGTTGGTTGCAAGACGCGAACACAAATGAACACCGGAAAATTAAAGAAAAAAAATAAATAGTAAATCAAAGTAAAACAGAGCAAAAAAAATAAAAAATAAAACAGAAAAAAAACTTTATTGGCAAGAAGAAGCGTTTTTGAAGAACTAGTATGTGTGAGGGTCAGCTAAAAAGAGAAGACAGCAACACTCTGAATTTGACTGGGTCATGCTCCTGAACAACATATTCAGGAAGACTGTTCCACTGTTCAATGGCTGATGGCAAGAAAGATTTGTTAAATGCGTGAGTTGAGCCATGAAGACTTTGTACGCTTTTGTAGTTTAACAGTCGACGGGAGGTGCGAGTTGGAGGGATGAGCAGAGTGCCATGCAGGTGAGAAAAGTTGTGATATAATTTGTGAAACAGGCTGATCTGTGCGGATTTTCTGCGAACAGCTAGAGGGGGTTAGCTCAAGAAACGTTTTGATAAGAGTGACGCTTGCATGTTTACTGTACTGAGATTACATAAACCGGGCTGCACGACTCTGCACCGCCTCGAGGGAGCGGATGAGATAATCCTGGTGGGGGCTCCAAATGGCGGAAGCAAATTCAAGTTTAGATCTCATGAATGTTTCGAACGCAAGTTTCCTGACAGCGGGAGGAGGGCCGCAGTGATCTTTTTAAGAATCCAAGTGTCCTGGAGGAGTCTGCTGCGAGTTTGATAATGTGGTCTGACCAGGTCAAGGTGCTGTTTATGAGGACACCCAGGTAGCGGTACGAATCTGCTGGAGATATCTCGGCGGAATTTAATGAATACTGAAAAAGAAGGTTGGATATTTTACGAGAGATGACCATGTGTTTTCATTTGGAAACATTTGGTTTCATGAGCCAGCGCGAGCACCATGGCTCGATGATGTTAAGGTCTTGCTGCAGTAATGTTTGATCCGTACTGTTGGTGATTCTGCGATACACAACACAGTCGTATGCGAAAAGATGGATAGACGATGTGATTCCGGATGGCAAGTCGTTGATGAATATGAGGAACAAAAGAGGGCCAGGGACCGATCCTTGAGGAACCCCGGACAGCACATCTGTTATAGTGGACGACTCTCCACTAATGGAAGTGAACTGCGAGCGAGCTGTCAAAAAACATATTAACCATGATAGTGTAAGCGGGTCGAGATTTATCGTGCAAAGCTTCGTTATGAGACGATGGTGGGCTACGCGGTCGAAGGCTTTAGAAAATTCGATGAAGATGGCGTCAGTCTGATAGGAGGAATGAAGGTTTAAGTGCAGATCAGTAGTGAATTCAGCCAGCTGCGTTTCACATGATAAGCCGGGGCGGAAACCGTGCTGCTTGAGATAAAAGAAAGAGTTATTTTCGAGATGACGGGCAATGTGCGAGAAAATGACGTGTTCTAATATTTTGCAGCGCACGCATGTCAGCGATATGGGGCGGTAATTGCACGGATCAGAACGGTTACTTTTTTTGAAGACTGGTGTAACTTTCGCCATCTTCCAGTCATCGGGAATTTGACCTTCCAAGAGGGACTGAGTGAAAATAACTTGCAAAATGTGGCTCGAGACTAGTTTTGTACTTTTTAGAAATTTGAATCGTACAGCGCGCCACCGTGGGCATTGCGAATAGCGCTCGGCCGCTGGCCCGACACACAGGCGTTCTATCGGGACCACGGAATCCGCATTTTGATGGAGGCGTAACGCTAGGTGCCTGAGTGCTTTGGGATGCCTTGCACGTGTATAAACCGCCGGCGGTCTAATGCCATAGGAGACTTTCACTAAAGCACCTCTTCTTATATGAGCCGCTTTTGCCGGTGAAAGCCATAAATCAAATTCAGTGAGCCAAGCTGTAAGATGTCTATAACATCATTTTTTTTACCTTTTCAGAATGCGCGGAAATATTTGAAAGAAGCACGCCCTATATAACAGCTGAAGAAACCCATACGAAAACTGTCGTGTACAATGATATCCCTGATTGCAAACGGAATGAAGATGAAGTGTTATTCTGGCCGGCCCCGGTCCAGCCTCATTTTGTTTCAATATATACTCTGAAGCATAATATATCAGAGACTTCGTTTATAGAGACCGCAAGAATTATTCAAAAACTATTGGGAGAACATTATTGTATGGGATTTTATAATTAGGAACGGAAATCTATTAAACACGTGTTATAATAGCAGTAGTGTCTTGCACTTTTTTGTGATGGCAGAACAGCACGAAGCTCGTGTCCAGCGAGGAAAAGCTTCGATGGCACGCAATGTGGTATGGACAGGAAAAAAATTCTAGGCGGTGTGCAATTTGGCACGCCCATGTATGCTATTGTTCAAATAAAGCCTCGTGGAACGTGGCTGAAGGCATGGTGAAAAAATCACAGCATATCCGCGGAGTGAATGATGATGAGTGGGCGAAGCTCCGGAGGTACATCATCAAAGACGTGATGGTAGTTGGTTGCATGTGGTCAAACGATATGCATGTGAGACCATATCGCGATGCCATGTGTTGTATGGCATCGCGATCGTCATCGTTATGACGCATAGTGGGTACATTTCATGTGGTGTCCCGTGATGGCAGCGTCATCGTCATCACACAGGGAGATACTACTGGTTACGCAGGTGGCTACTACGTACTACAAATTACAAGGGACACACGACCCGATGCCATGTGCTGTATGGCATCGTGATCGTCATCGTCATCACGGCACACCACATTCCATGTGGTGTGCCGTGATGGCAGCGTCATCGTCATCACACAGGTGGCTACTACGTAATACAAACTACAAGGGACGCACGACCCACGGCATAAGGAGCTTCGCCCCTAAAAAAAGGCAGAAGTTTACACTAGCCACGCAAGGCTAAAGAAACAGCGAAGCTCTTTGAATTTAGGGTCCTAACCTGGCCTTGGCTGATGCTCGATATTTCCTTGGTGTAGAACCAGAAGAGTCGAACCACAGCCTGTGACAGAGCATGAGAGAAGGTGCAAACTCCAGCTCCAGAACTAACGTAAAAAGCTGGGTGTTACACCCCTGGTAGAAGCCTGGGCCTTTCGTTACTCGCTCTCGGCTCACGCGGCGGAAAAACTCAGCGCGGTGCCTGCGCGGACTATCTCCGTTGGTGGGCAGCGCTGGTGAGCGACGGCGTGGAGGGTTTCTTGTGGTGACCCGATGTTTGGCCTCGAGCTTTAAGAGCTTGGCTCCGCAAACAAAAGCAGAAGGAACGGTTGTTGCCTGTTCCGAGGAGCTGGGTCTGGAGGTGCATGACTGGCAGTGAATGACACTGAATTGCACAGCCTCACCACAGCAGTTTCCGCCGTACCTCCAGCGGTTCTCTTGGTTAGGCACAATGCCTTAGACACCCAGTGCAGTCGCCAAGGCGTGGCGTCGTCATTTAAGCCACAGTCACTAGCAAGATGGGCCCGTTCAGTGAGCAAGTCCTATCGCTCCTACTGTGGTGATCGCCTTGACGACGACCTGAAAAGTGGCGACGAAGAGAAGGGGCTCACCTGGTTGCTACTGAGCGGCATTCACTGCAGGACCTATAGAAGAGCGCCGACAAGGCGAACGATGTCAGGTGATTGTGAGTGCGAGCAGGTCGGAGATACAGTTAAAACGTTCTATTACGGACGCGATGGTCAGGCCAATGTACCAAGGTTACTGTTGCAGCTATTATTCAGTTAACATTCAGTGCCATCGAGACAAATGCACTAGAGAAGTGATGAAGGCTTTTAAATTAACAGGGGAAACGGAGGGTGCCTCGGTGAAAAGGAAGTTCGCTACTTAGGTTTAACGCTCCCACATTAAAGGGTTTGTTTTGTGCACAGTCATGTATGTTTGCGGCCTTAATATGGCTATCATTTTTACAGTGAAAGCTCTATATACGGCTAGGCGAAACGAAAAACCATTTGCCACGAGTATCGATAACGGTCTCCATTGGCTACGCTGTCCATTACGTCGATCTCTACGTCGCACCCAGGAGCATTGCATTCGCAGTATCATTACTGACGCCATTCTCTGCGTCGCACGCAAGCACGCATGCCATTGGCTACGCTGTCATTGACGTCTTCCTCTCTTCGCAGCCATGCCACCGTACCCCTGGCGCAGCAGTTTGCACATACAGCTTCCATATGGGGAGCGCACGGATCGTACGAAAGGCCGAACAGGAGACAACTTTCGAAGAGCAGCGCCGAGAGCTGATTTGTGAGAGAATTCATGTTCGCCTGGCCTATGCAGCGTTCCGAGTGCAAAAACAGGCTGGAGTGGCGAAGCACAAGCAGCAACTGCGCACCGGAGGTCAGGCAGTCTTCTGAGTAGAATTCAAGCGACAACGGTGAGCCGCGGAGGCTGAGCAGCGCTAACGTTGCAATGGCGGGAACGAGTTTTCCTGGGCCCATGCCCACTCTCGGCGGGAGTTTCTCGAGCGGCACTTTAGCTTCGGTTGCGATGTCTCCAACCGTCTGTGGCCGCACGTTTCAGTTTGCGGGTTAACCATCTGTGCGGAGTGCATGTTTTAGATGCGAAGCATCTTATGCTCAGGGCTTTGCCCGTCCCGCGTCTGGCGTACCGCGTCCAAACACGTTCATGAAGTAGGGAAGCACCCACTATGCGAATAAGAACACTGCAGTACAATAAGGCCGTCAACCACGACTACAATCACCAGAGTCATGGCCGCATGCGCACAGCGCATGCGCGTCCCCCACGCCCTCTTTCCTCACTCCTATGCTCACCATATTTCTCTCCTCTAGGAATTCTCTACTCTACGGAGCGGCGCCCGCGTCCCGCGTCCTAAACCCGCCCAGTGCGTGCACGTCCCCTCTACCTTTCTCTCCCTCTCCAAAGCTCACCCCCCTTTCTCTGCTCTAGGAATCCTCTACTCTACGGAGCGGCGCCCACGTCCCACACCCCCCCTCTCAGCGCATGCCCGTCCCCTCCCCCTTTTTCTCCTCTAGGAATCCTCTACTCTACGGCGCACGCGTCCCCTCCCCCCTCTCTCTCCTCTCCTACGCTCACCCCTTTCTATCCTCTAGGAATCCTCCACTCTACGGAGCGGCTCCCACAGCGCATGCGCGTCTCCTCCGCCTGTCCTACAGTCCACCCTTCTCTCCTCTAGGAATCCTCTACGAAGCAGGTGGTGTGACAGCTGCATACTTTGCTGGGAGCGCCACGGTAGTTCCGCGGTATGAAAATGACGGAGCGTGCGCACCTATTCTCTCTCCTGTGCAGCACCGCCATGAGCGCCCGGGCCGCTACCGCGAAACGGGAGCGGCGACGTTTCTCCCGCTCAAGCTAACCATCTCCCCGCTGCTTCGCATCCACACATGGATCCCTTTAGCGGGAGATGGGGAAGTTTTTTAGGGACGAAGCTCCTTAGGGCGTAGGCCAGTCCGGCGCCGTCCGTCGTAGCCACCGTATAGTGGAAAGTACCAACTACACGTGACAACGATGACGATGGCGCTGATGACCATGAAGAATGAACATGATGAGTGGTTTTCAGCGTAAATCGACGAAGACAGAGGAAAAGAAGGGACACGAATACCAGCGCTGTCTCACAACTCACTTTATTAGCAATGGAAACACATATTTTATAGTACAACCTATCACACATGGGCCCACGCCGATGACGTCAAACAGAACATAAATGAACAGATTGAAGGACTAACTGAGAACAAAATGTAGCACGTCACAAAACTATTTAAGAAGGAAATTTCTCTGTCATGCAGGGTGATAGATGGCACGCTAACACAACTGAGGCCCTTTTTTGTAGATATGAAAAGCCTCCATAATTTCCCTAGTGGCCTGATCGGCATTCGCGAAAATACATATAGTCTCTCCAAACATTACTGTGGAGCCATGTTCTGTACGATGCCTAGCCAAATGAGAGTATGGGTTGCTAACGGGTGTGCGCTTATGTCCCACTAGTCGGATATTCAGACACCGGCCCGTTTGGCCTATATATACGTGACCACACGAGAATGGGACCTGGTAAACGACGCCCACTCTGCAAGGAAGTACCGGGGACGTGTGATTGACTTTGCAAGAATTTTTATCTGAACCTGTTCTTTTTTCCAGCAACTTCCGATCAATGATTCCACAAATGTTTTTCATTTTGTTTGGGGCCGATAAGAGAACTTTTACGTTGAATCTACTAGCAACGTTTTTTAACCCGTGAGACAGTTTATGAGCATAAGGTATGACGACACATTTTTCTTTGTTCGTTAGCACTGAATTAGTCTCTATGGTGCATGTTCACTTCATTCGTTTGATGAGTTTCTGCACGCTCATCTTAAGAACATCATCTGAAAAACCCTAACACCTGAGACGCTCGATTTGTCTTAAAAAACTGTCCGAGATTAAATGAGTACACGTTTTAAACAAAGCGGCGAACAAGCAAGAAAAAGCAATACCATTTTTCACAACTTTGGAATATGACGAGTTGAAATTCAGTATTGGTTTTTTGGACCTTGGGTTGTATTGCCAGCACACATGTTTTTCGGATAGCTTAAGATTGACGTCTAGGAACTGTAACTGCCTATTCTGTGGCACTTCATAAGTTAATTTCAAACCACGCCCGCATTCATGAAAAATATCAAGCCCATTTTTTACCGTATCATTAAAGTTCGAATCCTTAACAAAGATCAAAAAGTCGTCTACATAACGCAACACCTTGAATACGCTGTCACCCAGTCTGCTTTTTACATTCGTGTCAACCATTCCTAAAAAAATATTGCTAAGAACAGGTGCGACTTTTCATCCTATGCAGACCCCCGATCTTTGTATGTAAATGTTCCCCTTCCATTCTACACTCGTTGACGTCAAGTAAACAGGTAGTATTTCAAGAAACGCGCTTTACCGAAACACCACACTCACTCGCAAAGACCATTTGCATTATTATCTTCAGTGATACATAGCTTTACACTTTGCGTGAGGGTATCATGTGGTAAATTATAATATAAGTTTTCTACGTCTATACTGAACATATTGCAGTGACCCGGGTTAGAAGCGACAAGGAAAGAAACGAGTTCGTTTGAATTGTGAACAAGAAAGGGATCACAAATTACCAAAGACATGAGGTGTCTTTGCAGAAATGACGACACACAGTGTTGCCAACTATCGCTTTCCGTGATTATCGCTCGGAACGGCACGTGAACTTTATGGGTTTTCACAGCGAAAAAATGTCCAAGTTAAGCTTTTTGGTCCTTGTTTACCGCTGATGCTAGTGGTTCAAGGTTATGGCGGCGAAGTATTGACAGTGCTCGTTCCTTAATTTTAGCAGGTTTCTGGTTCACTTGTCTAAAATTCTTATTAATCGCAGAAGCAGCCTTTTCACAACACACATTATCTGGAACTACAACAAAGAAACCTTCTTTATCTGAGGTTAAAATGTGAAGGTCCTTACTCAAGTATATCGCGCAATATCCTTCACAGACTTAGCCGCCGAGTTCTTTGTTCCAGATCGTTGTAACACGTCCACGCATTCACCAATGAAACGTGGCCTGTCTCTTCTGCCCCAAGACGCGTAACTGTCCTGGTTAGAGCTAATCTCTCTGGCGGGCTCAGGTTTGGTTCATGCGCAAACTCCGGTCCAAGTTCCTAGACGTCAATCTTAAGCTATCCGAAAAAACATGTGTGCTGGCAGTACAACCCGAGGTCCAACAAACCAATACTGAATTTCAACTCGGCACATTCGAAAGTCGTGAAAAATGGTATTGCTTTTTCTTGCTTATTCGCCGCTTTGTTTAAAACGTGTTCTCATTTATTCTCGGACAGTTTTTTAAGACTAATCGAGCGTCTCAGGTGTTCGGGTTTTTCAGATGATGTTCTTAGATTAACGTGCAGAAGCTCATCAAACGCATGATGTTAACATGCACCGTAGAGACTAATTCAGTGCTAACGAACAAAGAAAAATGTGTCGTCATACCTTATGCTCATAAACTGTCACACCGGGTTAAAAAACGTTGCTAGTAGATTCAACGTAAAAGTTCTCTTATCGGCCCCAAACAAAATGAAAACATTTGTGGAATCATTGATCAGAAATTGCTGGAAAAAAGAACAGGTTCAGATAAAAATTCTTACAAAGTCAATCACACGTCCCCGGTACTTCCTTGCAGAGTGGGCGTCGTTTCCCAGGTCCCATTCTCGTTTGGTCACGTATATATAGGCGAAACAGACCGGTGTCTGCATATCCGACTAATGGAACATAAGCGCACACCCGTTAGCAACCCATACTCTCATTTGGCTAGGCATCGTACAGAACATGGCTCCACAGTAATGTTGGAAGAGACTATATGTATTTTCGCGCATGCCGATCAGGCCACTAGGGAAATTATGGAGGCTTTTCATATCTACAAAAAGGGCCTTCAGTTGTGTTAGCGTGCCGTCTATCACCCTGCATGACAGAGAAATTTCCTTCTTAAATAGTTTTGTGACGTGATACATTTTGTTCTCAGTTAGTCCTTCAATCTGTTCATTTATCTTCTGTTTGACGTCATCGGCGTGGGCAAACGTGTGATAGGTTGTACTATAAAATATTTGTTTCCGTTGCTAATAAAGTCAGTTGTGAGACAGCGCTGGTGTTCGTGTCCCTCCTTTTCCTCTGTCTTCGTCGATTTGCGCTGAAAACCACTCATCATGTTTCACGCAATCCAACTTGCCCAAATGTCAGTTCTTCTGCATGAAGAATAAGCGCGTTCCAGACCACCTCTAGTTCCCACCGTGTGCACCGAGGAAGCAGAGTGTCCCGCGGGCGGTGTGGCCATCTATGTCAAGCAGAACACTGTAGTACAATGAGGCCGTCAACCACCACTGCAGTCACTACAGTCATGGCTGAGGCATAGAGGGGCAGCTTAGCAATGGCTAGGAAGGTGGTGTCTGTCGCCCAGGTTTTCCCCATTCCTTGATCGTGCTTGGATGTGCTTCCGGGGGCTTAGTCCATCCGTCATTTCCGCGTCCCACAGCGCATGCGCGTCCCCTCCCCCCTCTTTCTCCTCTCCAACGCTCACCTCATTTCTCTCCTCTAGGAATCTTCTACTGTACGGAGAGGCGCCCGCGTCCTACACCCCTCCAGAGCATGCGCGTTGCCTCCACATCTCTCTCCTCTCCAAAGCTTACCCCCTTTCTCTCCTCTAGCAATCCTCTACTCTACGGAGCAGCGCGCCCGTCCCCTCTCTCTCCTCTTCTACGCTCACCCCCTTTTTCTCCTCTAGGAATCCTCTACTTTACGGAGCGGCGTCCGCCCTCCACATCCCCACAAGCGCATGCGCGTCCTCTCCTCCTCTCTCTCCTCTCCTACGCTCACCCCTCTCTCCCCTCTAGGAATCCTCTACGGAGCCATATAAGAACCCCTATCCCTCCACTTCACCGACCATAAAGCCGTTATAATGAAGGGGGACCGGAAGCCACGTCTAGCTGCCATTTACGAATAAATAAAATTTCTTGTATATATACACACAGTGTTTGTCACGTTTTTGATGATGTACTGGACGAAAATTCACGGAAGATTCACGGTTTACCGATGAACCTCCGGAGCTTCGCTCACTCATCATCATTCGCTCCGTGGATATGCTGTGATTTTTTTTTCTTTTTTTTGTCGGGTGTTCTTACACGTATATCACTTTCTCAAGATTAACTACAACCTTAGTGGCGAGTCAGCGCCTGTGTTGTCTTACCTTGTCTTTTTTTCTGTCTTAGTGCTATTGTTCCTTCATAATGAATTACCATGAAATAGCCCAAGTTCCTCTTCTAGTTAATATTGCGCTTATGCAAAACACAGACGCTTTTCAATGATTTGATTTGTTAGATTCCATTTGTGCGGATTTCTCTGTGATGTCTATTATATTAGCGTAAGGAGCTTTCTGTGCACCTTCGTCTTCCGCGGCTCTCAGTTCAGACAATTAGAAGTGCTTCTGAGATCTGTGACATTATACGTGACGAATGTAAGCCATGATTCTCATTCTCTTTGGCCCTGTCACCGATTCTCTGTGTTCGCAGGGCTAAATTAGGAGAAGTTGGTGGATGTGAACAAAGACTTAGGCTTCTGTAATGAGATGACGATCGAGTTTTAGATGCGAAGCATCTTATGCTCGGGGCTATGTCCGTCCCTCCCGCGTCCCCCCGTCCCGCGTCCGGCCACAATCATGAAGTAGGGAAGCACCCATTATGCGAACCAGAACACTGTAGTAATATGAAGGCCGTCAACCACTACTACAGTCATCATAGTCATGGCCGAGAGCACAGAGAGGCTGCTTAGCAACGGCTAGGCAGGTGATGTCTGTCGCCCAGGTTGACCCCATTCCATGATCTTGCTTGCATGTGTTTGGAGGGGGCTCAGTCCGTCCCTTCTTCCCGCGTCACACACCACCACAGCGCATGCGCGTCCCCTCCCCCTCTCTCTCCTCTAGGAATCCTCTACTCTACGGAGCCGCCCCCCGCGTCCCACACCCCCCCCACAGCGCATGCGCGTGCCCTCCCTATCCTCTCCTACGCTCACTCCCTTTCTCTACTCTAGGAACCATCCACTCTACGGAGCGGTGCCCGCGTCCTCTCCCACTCTCTCCTGTAGAAATGCTCTACTCTACGGAGCGGCTCCGGTGTCCCACATCCCCACAGGGCATGCGCGTTTCCCCCCCCCCCTCTTTCCTCTTGGAATCCTTTGCTCTACGGAGCGGCCCGCGCGTCCCACACCCCCACAGTGCATGCACGTCCCTTTCCCCTCTCCTACGCTCACCCCCCATTCTCTCCTCTGGGAATTCTCTACGGAGCGGCGCGCACGGCGGGTGGTGCGACAGCTGCATACTCCGCTGGTATGCAGCTGCTGCCTCCTGCTGCCAAAACAGGGCTTTGCTACCTCCTGCTTCATCGGTGACCATTCAATCTTTGATCAGCCTACCTGTGGCTGATACGGAGTGCACATATTTCTGCGTGTGAATTTTCTAGTAATGAAGTTTGTGTTTCTATTTGATAACGTTGGGTTATGAGAGTCATTTCGCATGTACAGACGTGCCAACGAGGCGCCAGATTACGTGTGACAATGACGAGCGGACCACTTAAGTTTGTCCCATGCCTTGATAGATCCGAAGCGGTGAAATGAATCTCGGAACGCCACGGAAATTTCAGATAGAGAAGGACATGCACCCTCACTTCAACACCCTCACTTTCTTGCGTCATGTCGGTCAATCTCGGAGGGGCAGCACTATTGCCTCCTTGTCTTCGTGTCAAGCTAGAACTTTCTTTAATGCATTTAGTCATGGAGATATCTCCTCGTGCTCTCTCTCGCTCCCCGTACATTCTAGATCCGATGCCCTGAGCGAAACACAAAAAATTCTCCATCTCCCAAGGGAACCATGTGTGGATGCGAAGCAGCGAGGAGATAATTAGCTTGAGCGGGAGGAACGTCGGCGCTCTCATTTCACGGCAGCGGTCCGGGCGCTCATCGCGGCGTTGCACAGGAGAGAGAATGAGGCGCGCGTGCTCCGTCAGTTTCATGCCGCGGAACTACCGTGGCGCCCCCAGCGGAGTATGCAGCTGTCACTCCACCTCTCGTGCCCGCCGCTGCATAGAGGATTCCTAGAGGAAATGACGGGGGGGATCGTAGGAGAGGAGACAGAGGGGACGTGCAAGCGCTGTGGGGCGCGGGAAGGAGGGACTGACTAAGCCCCCCTCCAAACACATGCAAGCAAGATCAAGAAATGGGGGCAACCTGGGCGACAGACACCACCTGCCTAGCCGTTGCTAAGCAGCCTCTCTGTGCTCTCGGCCATGACTCAAGGAATGGGTTCAACCTGGGCGACAGACACCACCTGCCTAGCCATTACTAAGCAGCCTCTCTGTTCTCTCGGTCATGACTCTGATGATTGTAGTAGGGTTGACGGCCTTGATATTACTACAGTGTTCTGGTTCGCATAATGGGTGCTTCCCTACTTCATGAAAGTGGCCGGACGCGGGACGCGGCAGGGACGGACAGAGCCCCGAGCATAAGATGCTGCGCATCTAAAAGGCGGTACCGTCCTCTTAGATATTTACATCTTTCATTTTCTGTTGGACAGGCGCTTCGTTTAAAGTATTTTAAGGAACCAGCGCAGTCACCACTCGCAATACTTATCCAGCATCCTTCTAAGAAATGCAGCTGAAAGACGACCCACGGATGCCATGGACCTGGTCCGGGATGGCATTCCTGTGACAAAGTTCACCTCTGCCGAAGTGCCGAACGCAGGACACGAAAGCAGCAATCAGTTCCGAGTCGTGGTTCGTGAAAGGCACGTTTAAGCCTTTCAGTCGCCACATTTCAATAACTCTCAGTAAATGCGTAAAAGTGATATAAGTTATTTCAAGGCACTCAATAATCTGTAGCTACAAAACAGTCTTAATTTATCTGTGTTAGAGTATATAATAATAACTAAGTTGTAATGAAATAACTATTTATCATCAAGGTATTGATGATCTCTTTTGGCATAAACAGAATGAACTGAGAGGATAAAATTGAAGCCCAAATTCATTTTGCGCTATCACATTTTTGAGTGAAGAAAGAAAATGTACCTTCACATCGCTCGCTGGACGAACGATTCGTCGAACGTAGTAGAGCGTTCAGCAAAGGGTTATGTGTAAGTTTCCCTGCAAACTATGGTTAACTGAAGACGAATGAATTATGCAGGATGCTCATCCAAAACTCGATATCTAATGCTCTTTCTTAGCCCCTAGTTGATACACATATCAAAAACAAGTCATGTACACAACTGTGTACATAGCACCTGATTAGGTTAACCAAGGTGTAAATTAACATGAAGGGAAGTGTTTCAGTTCCACTATCGTGAATACTGGGGGGTGGTGAAGCATTCAGTATACCCCGTGTTCCCGCAGCGAAGTCGCTGCTAATGGGCAATGAGAGACAGAAGAAAAAAAATTGGCCGCGTATCTGCGTGCTTCGCTGCAAATGTCGTCGAAAGACGATAGTCTTGTGCCGACCGTACTGCATGAGTACCACAATTTAATACCTGGGCTAGCCGCCGGGCTCGTTTTTCGGACGGTTCCCGGGCACGCTTGAGACGGACGCCGGCGCATCTCCGCTGAAATTTGGTCGTCGGTCTTTTCTCTGCGTTCTCTGATCATGTCTTGTTGAGTGGATCGTATTTCATCAAGCGGCCATATATGTTTTGCCTTGCCTGAGACAGCGCTTTTCTACGTTAAATCAGCCGCATCTGGCTGGCATTGAAAAAACAGAAGAGGACGCCATCTGCAGCGCTATCGGGGAACATCGGCTTGTGTTGAACTATGCTGCTGCCAGGTGGCAGCACTACAGCGTGGAAGTTAAATCACTGGGCGGAGACTTGTTTTATACACAGCGGCGCATTTTCAGCGCCGCGTAATAAACACTAGGATCTTTATAATTACGTATCTATAGATTTTGTTTTAAAGGAACACTGTGAATAGTACTAAGGTATTGATGATGTGCCTCAGATATGCGTAATATTTGATTTTAAATTGCCCCCGCTCACCCGTATGAACACATGCTCCTTGGTAAAGATTGGAGGTCGTAAGGCAGGGGCTTAAACTTTGGCCAGCTAGCTGAATCGTGCGACGTGCCGACAAACAGAGAAACAGACCAAAATTTCTCCGTTGAGGTATCCCAAGAAAGACTATCGTCTTTAAAAGGGGAAGGAGGGACAGAAGAAGAAGACGGAAGAGGAGGAAAAGATGGGCCTGACCAAGCGAATTCTGCACATTGTTGTTAGAGAGATTTCTTTGATGTGCCACTGAAACCGGGCAAGTAGGGAAGGGGTTCAGCTCCAATAGCGCCCTCGGAAAACAGCGTCGTAATGCAGGTTACCCTAAGGTGGTGTCTATTCTTTCTCTTCTGCCCTACATGCCCAGTTTCAGTTCCTTACAGCACGTAGAAAAGGGCGGTTCAGCTAGACTAACATCGTCAGCTATTGGTTGGGCTAACCGTTGCCATCTTCATTTTTAGCGGACCGGTGGCGAGTAAAGCACCATCACTTTGCAGATGTTTCAAAAAGTGGGGTTTCAAATAAATTGCGTTACCGTAGATATCCACATTTCTGCATCTGGTTTTGGATAAAAAATGGGAGCGCCTTGTTAAATTTCGTCGAGAATTCTGAGACCGCTGCTAAGCCGGAGATAATGTTTTAGGCAGAAAGGACGAACCTTACGTAATAATATTCTTATAAGAATATTTCACACTCAATCAGCAAGAGAGGCACCAATGTAGACGACGTGATTTTGGTCTGTGGGGCACGCTCTCCTCCATCGTCCCTTACGCTCGGGTGTAGTGTAAATATATGTAAATACGCCCTTCTTCCTGGATGGGCTTTCCCGTAACATTTCGGTGGTAGGCGCGGAGTAGCAACGCGTGACAGTGCTGCGCAGCGGACACCAAGTCACCGCTTCAGGCATGTCTACAAGAGATGCGTCGTCAACAGCCGCACCCAACGCACCAACGGCGCCCACCTCCCTTGTGTCATTGCGGCCGCTACACTCCGCGATCGTGGCAACTTTTCGGACACTGATAGCGAGGATGTAGATGAGCGGCGTAAACTCTACATGATGGTGAATGAAAGTCACAGATGGCAACCAACCTTGATGCTGGGAAACCTTATCTTAGCTACGGGAATAGCAGTATGTAGGCTTGTTAGCACGATTAAAGCGTAATAATAATTGCTGGGACTTTACATTTTATAACCCCCTGTGTCATAACCGGTATGCTTTTGAGGACGCCGTAGTGGGGGAGATCGATATGTTTGTTGCTGGAATCCTGGAACCAGATCGGCTTCAGAAATGACTGGTGTAAAAGATACTCAAAAGGTTTTCTTTGAAATGACACCGTTTTCTGACAATTTCTGCAAACTCTCCCCTCTACCACCCTCCCCGCTTTCACATACGTCGCTGCCACGGCCCATATTGGAACTAAACTGCGTGACTGCGGCCCGCTGGGTGAGGTGATTTTAATACCCCTGCTGTAGAGACTTCTTCCGATGGAAGAATCAAATAATCCGGCGCCTCTTCGATTGGTTTCGTTGTTGCCTTCACTACAATTCTTACAGGCGATGTCTCCTCGACACTTCTATCTTCTTACAGCACGTGTATATTTTTGGCTCTAAGCATTGAGCCCATGAAGCCTCTGTTATTTCCGAACACATGTCAAAGCAGGGTAGGAGGCAATTGACAGTTGATATCTCTCGTATATAGGCCAATCGAAAGTATGTGCCCCACTCACTTCACGTGAATCAGCTTTCTTGCATCACGAAGACCGTCAAAAAACGAGAAATTCCAAGAGAGAATAACGCACTCAAATTTCTAGCTTCAGAGGTTGTACTGGTGACCTTAAAAAGACAGGGCGTGCAAACACGGACACAAGAACGTAGACAACAACCACAAACGCCGCTAAATAAAAAATCGTACAGCGGCGGAAAAGAAGGTAAAGAAAAAAATATTAACGCAGCTTCGCTCTAGTGGTGCCAAACCTGAAGGAAGTACGGAGCTGGGCAGCCTTCATTTTTTCTTTATTTCCTCTTCTCTTTCTTTCTATTTCTCTGTTTCCGTTTTTTCTGTCCTTTTTTGTCCATTTCTATTGATTTTTTCTCTCTTTTTTGTATTCCTTTCTTTTCTCTGTGTCCGTTTTTCATGTATTTTTTTGTCTATTTCTATTGATTCGTTCTTGTCTTTTTTATCAATTTCTTCCTGTTTCTTGATCTTTCTATATACCTTGGTTTTTTTTCTTTCTTTGCCTCTCTTTCTATTGTGTGTTTGCTTCCTCTTTTTGTCCTATATTTTACGTTGTTTTGGCTGTGTTACTCCAAGCGACGACAGCATACGACAGCCGCGGCCCCTACACTGCCCCGCACTTAATATCATCGTCAATTCGCTAGAAGAACAACAGGAAGACCTCCTCGGCGCGAGCGCGCGCTAAATATGCTATAGATGGCTATGCTATAGAAGGTTTTGCCTGCGTTACGCCAAGCTACTACAGACTACGACGATAGCACACAACAGCCGGGGCCCCTCAAGTGCTCCGTACATAAAATACTTACCTGCGCATTCCCAGACAAGAGGCAATACCTATCAGTCTGTTGCGCGTGATGCTCTACGTGAGAGATATGTGGTCACTGTCGTGACTTCATTCTTGTGTGTGTGTGTTTTTGTCGTGTCGTTTTAACATGAAAAATCGGACATGTCTTCCCGTAAGGGAAACCTGAGTAGTATGTGAAGCAGCCATGGGAGTTCTGTAAAGTTGCTCTTTATTCATCATCGTAGATGACTTTAAGCTCCGGGGAACGTTTCCCCTTGAGTATAACGGCCTTGTGGTCCGTGAAGTATAAAGTTAAGGGATCTTGCTGCAAAGGGTGTATTTTAAAGTTTGAGAAGCCGATGTCTATGCGCGTTCCGCTGATGATTGTATGATGTTTGTAATCGTACGAAGTGCAGCGGAGAGCTAACGGGACACCTGGGCTAGCCAGGCGTCGTGCATGATGTCCACGATAAAGGCCCCGGTGAGTACAAAGGGGTTGTCCATGAAGGCGGTCTCATAATGCAGCATCGCCTTCTCGATGTACCTTTGGACGTTTCGTTGGGTGAGATTTGGAGCAGGGGTACATTACTTTAATGAATGAACATATTTTATTTCTGAAAGACGTACAGAAAAACAAAGCGAAGCTAAAGGCCATTCGGCCTGACGTGGCTTCCCTACGTGAAAAGTACAGATTAAACGTACAGCAAGCAGGGCTACATCATAAAATAATTTTCCAAATGTACGGAGCAGCAAATAATAACCAGAATGCAATAGCATGAAAATTTGCAACATAAGCTACATAGACACCGAATTAAATATCAAATATCGTGGCTCTTACCATAGCATAAGAATAAATACAAAGGACACATAAATATAAGTTCACATTATATACTCATACACGCATATGTTCATACACACATCTATACATACATACATACATACATACATACATACATACATACATACATACATACATACATACATACATACATACATTCATCTCTATACACATGGGTTATCATGATTATGATGTTGCTGGTTGTCCAGAATATTACGGTGGCATGGTCACCGTTGTGACCCAGACTGGTAGGTCGTGATCTATTCAGGTTTGCGGTCATTTGATGTAGATCCCGACACCACCACCAGCGCGTTCCGCTCCCTCCGTGCAAACGACCGCATCGTATCCGTTGATGGTGGGTCTTGCGGCGTTCCACGTTTAGGTAAGGCAGAGCACGTCCACGTTTGTGAGTACTGGATCGCGCTCGATGTCCCTCGCATGCGCGTTAAGGGATCGGGTATTGAGTAGGGCTATGGTGAAAGCTGCATCTTACCGGTACTTACCTACGGAGGAGAAACCTGGAGACTTACAAAGAGGGTTCAACTTAAACTGATGACGACGCAGCGAGCGATGAAAAGGAAAATGATAGGTGTAACCTTAAGAGACAGGAAGAGAATAGAGTGGGTCAGGGAACAAACGGGGGTTAAGGATATCATAGTTGAAATCAAGAAGAAGAAATGGATATGGGCCGGGCACGTAGCACGTGGGCAGGATAACCGCTGGTCATTAAGGGTAACTGACTGGATTCCAAGAGATGGCAAACGCGTGCGGGGGGAGACAGAAAATTAGGTGGGTAGATGAGATTAAGAAGTTTGCAGGTATTCGCCTCGTGTGCGACCGATGGCGGCGCTGCGAACGGCGCTCCGGTGACGCAAGGGCGGGGATTCGGCTTTTGTCGTCTGCTACGCTCTGGCTAAAACAGCAGCATTTTCGTTATAGTTCGCTCGCGTCGCACGGCGTTCCTCGACTACTAGCTGCAATTTCTTGTTATGATATTTCTTGAGATGATTGCTAGCATTACATGAGTTTAAGAAACGTTAACATTTAACATATCTTCTGTATACCGACAGCCATCGCGGGCAGGTTCATGCCCCCGAGTTCGTAGCGTCGCTCACTGGGCTCGATTGCGTTGAAATAGCTTACGTGAAAGCGCGAACGCCCCCCGCCAAGTGAGTTAAAAGAGTCTCCGCTGGTTTGAAATCACAGCGCGATCAATTTTGCGGCTTATTCGCAAAAATCAGCGTTGTGTAAACAGACTTGAGATGAACGAAAATTCACGCTCCACTCCCAATTGTGGACTTGTGCAGACACGACAGCCGACAAAATGAAATCGATAAGTTCATCGACCAGCGGGTTATTGCGGACCACTAGCATAGATTGGGCGAGCTGAATGCAAATAAGATCGCTCGGAATGAAACGCCAGCAGTGGTGCGCGTGGTACAGTTCGACTCTTATGATTAGAGATAGATACGTTCATGAGCCGCATTCATGTTTTCGATCGCGCAGTGCTGCCTACTCGACTGTGCGAGCCTGCCAATGGTAATAACAGGATGGCGCGCACTATATTTTTAATGCTTGGGCAACGCGATCCGCTGCAGTGGTCGCGTTTCACTTGACACCGATAGTACAGCTTCGTAAACATTAGGAAAAATCCGCGAATGTGTCCAGGAAGAGGAGAAAGAGAGCTCTTTCCCACCATTCTTTTGGCCCCTGTGGCTGATTATTGTGATTCTTTACCGTGCTGTAACAAGATTGAATATTTTAAGGTGGGAGCCTTAGATTCCCCCATAAATTGCGAAAATTGACCGTCGGCGTCCCGCGTCGCCAGCGTCAACACGAGTGATGCGAAAATTCATCACATGATCACGTCATCATGACATCCCAGACCGACAAAATTTGTGACGTCATAACGTCATGTCACATGATTACGTCATCACATGACATCGTCGCTTTGCATTGCCTCCGTGATCGGTGGGCCGATCTCGGAGGCGATGCAAAACCAGGTGATGTGTAGAAAGCTTCAATGCAAAACCACGTTACGTCCAGAAAGCATTCGGAGCGGGGCGGCGAAGGCACAATACATCGACTCAAGAAAAGATGGCTTTCGCCTTCGAGTCAACTTAGGCAAATGCATAAGGAACTCGAGTCTCTTTAGTACAGTGATCGCACCAAGCCACATCAGGAGTCGACCGTTGAGACTGATTTACAGTATTTCATTGCAAATACATCTTTCGATGCGAAAGCTTTATATTTATCAATGTTAGTATGATTACAGTAATTCTGTTCAGAATTTTTTTCAGACCACCGTGAACGAGTGAACAAACGTCGATTTATTAACGTAAGGATTAAAATATGTTGCAAAAGATAGAACAAAAACAAAAGAAAATCACTCCGTACAACCTACCGATATTTCAAATCCCCGTCGTGCATCCCCTTTAAACTCACCCTGTTTATTTCGTGTTTCAATTTAAAGTACTTACGACGCGCTTACACAGCAGCTGCTAAAAATGTGTATTTAATCAAACGTCTAGAAGAACTTGTTTTTGGGCGAGTTGGTGACTAAGTTTGCTGAACATTTTGTACGTGGCGCAAAGCTGGAAACATGAAAATGGGGCGGAGGAAAGAAAGAGACAGAGGAGCGCCAAACTACCAACTGTTTATTGCCATCGCGGCTGAAAAAACAGGTAAACTTCCACGCATGCGCAGTTACGAGGAAAGGTTACTCCAAACATGACATCACGTGAGCACTTGATTAAAGAAGGACAACTCAGATTGAAAGAGTACAATGGATGTGTCACTGACACAAGCGGACCCGTTTCTTCTAATATGATACGCCTCTAGTAGTTCCCTTGCTGTTTGATCTCTGCTTTTGCCGATAATCCTAGCTTGCGCAAAACGTGGCACACACGAGCATGACTTGACATGCGCAGGAAGGTGCGCACCATCACTCTTACCAATGCTGTTGGCATGCTCCCTGAGGCGGTCGTTGATACACCGTCCCGTTTGTCCGATGTACGTGTTGCCACAACTCAGGGGAATTTCGTATATAACGCCTTCGGCACAACGCCTGAAGGGTTTCACGTGCCTCTTTTGGCACCCTTGCTTTTTAGCACGAGAGATTCGTCGGCACAAGTGCCACAGTTTATTCAGGGCGGAAAACACAACAGGAATTTCAAATCTAGCAGCCACCTTCTTGAGGTTATGGCTTAACTTGTGCATGTACGGCACCACCTGTGGCTTAGCGCGCTCCCTTTCTCTCGAGTGCTCCTCCTGAGTGCTGACGTTCAGCTTCCGTAGCAGAGATTCGGCAACGGCGTACAGGACCGCCCGAGGAAAGCCAGCCTTTTCAAGTCTGCCAATCTGATTACACAGGCTAGTCTGCATCATGTGCGGACACGATCTGCGCAGCGCGGACTGAAGGCAATGCAGAGCAATACCACGTTTCACGGTCTTGGAATGTGCGGAATCATATGGCAATAGCTCTTTTTTTACTGCGAGGCATGTAGGCGCAACAAACATGATCACTTTTCACGGCCAGCTGAACGTCAGCACTCAGGAAGAGCACTCGAGAGAAAGGGGAGCGCGCTAAGCCACAGGTGGTGCCGTACATGCACAAGTTAAGCCATAACCTCAAGAAGGTGGCTGCTAGATTTGAAATTCCTGTTGTGTTTTCCGCCCCGAATAAACTGTCGCACTTGTGCCGACGAAATCTCTCGTGCTAAAAGCAAGGGTGCCAAAAAGAGGCACGTGAAACCCTTCAGGCGTTGTGCCGAAAGGCGTTATATACGAAATTCCCCTGAGTTGTGGCAAGACGTACATCGGACAAACGGGACGGTGTATCAACGACCGCCTCAGGGAGCATGCCAACAGCATTGGTAAGAGTGATGGTGCGCACCTTCCTGCGCATGTCAAGTCATGCTCGTGTGTGCCACGTTTTGCGCAAGCTAGGATTATCGGCAAAAAGCAGAGTTCAAACAGCAAGGGAACTACTAGAGGCGTATCATATTAGAAGAAACGGGTCCGCTTGTGTCAGTGACACATCCATTGTACTCTTTCAATCTGAGTTGTCCTTCTTTAATCAACTCGCTCACGTGATGTCATGTTTGGAGTAACCTTTCCTCAACTGCGCATGCGTGGAAGTTTACCTGCTTTTTCAGCCGCGATGGCAATAAACAGCTTGGTAGTTTGGCGCTCCTCTGTCTCTTTCTTCCCCCGCCCCATTTTCATGTTTCCAGCTTCTTTGCGCCACGTACAAAATGTTCAGCAAACTTAATCAAACGTATTTGCCGGTAACGCCACTTAATTTATTTTAATGACATCACACGTCGTTTGTCATGCGCTTAAAACTCCGAAAAGAGGAATTGAACCGAAGGCACAGGCTTGGCAACCGAACACGCGCAGCACGCGGTATACATTTATTGCGCTTTAACGCAGACACGGAAGCTGAAGCCCGAACGCTGAAGTCAGTTATCGAAAACGGGCAGGAAAGTCATTTTGAGTGCGCCACGGCCCTAGAACAGTCGCGAAAAAGAAAAATTCACCATAGAAGCAGATATACACATGGATGTCT